>VZSC01008483.1:3479-42261 GCA_013398225.1 Steatornis caripensis | reverse complement strand
TATAAGCAAGGGCCTTTCTGCATACCATTGCTTCTGATGTTCCAGCACTAACTATAAACACCGAGCCTTATCACTGCTAGAAGCAGCTACTGTCTGGAAAAACATGCAGTTAATTTCAGAGAGTGCAGCTTCTCAGAAGAGACTTAACTAAAAAGCAAAGTTACTAAAAGAAAATTGGTTCTGTCCTGGCCCAAACCAGGACAAGTAATTGGTCAGAATTTAGGATTTGTCTTCACTAGTTGTCAAGTGACTTTCCCTCATGATCAGAAGTAAATACTTTGAATAGGGAATCATATAGTTACTAAGTACATAAATGATAGCAAACTGCTCAATGCTCATGAAACAAATGTTTTACAAAAAAATTCTTATTTTTTAAACTAGTTGAGAAAATGGATATTAGAGGACAAGTAATAAAGAAAAAAGTAAAATCATGCTGAATTAATCTAACCTTATGTCCCTTTGGCACTGGTCTGTGTGAGCTTATAAAACAAACCTTTTCTGTAGCGCAGTATTTGGTCATGTATGGTACTAGTTGATTGAGTATCTGTGTTCCATACCTACTTTGTGAATGTAAATTGTAAAATCTAAACCAGGTTTTGTTAATAAAGTAAGACTTATGTCTGGTTTCATTTAAATGTGATTTGATCAACTCATAATGGTCTAGCAAATTAAAATTTTATGTAGGAAGAAATTACATGAAAATAAACAAAAAACCTCCCTTGCTACCAAAATTGAAACAATTTTTGGTGTACCTATAGTGTTCACTACAAGCTGATACTGGCCCTATTTCCTTTCTTCAGTGCACTCAATACCCACACCCAGTTGGTATTTGATGCCATCTGTACCTGTGCTTACAAACAAGAAAATAATTTTGTTGCAACTTAATCTCCTCCATATTGTTGTTTTAAAGTTACTAGAAATAACTGTTTCTCCAACCTAGATGTTAGAGAACAGATCAACAGAACTGATGGACTAATGAACAACAATAAGACAGTAAGCATGTCTCTTGATTTTTTTTGTAGTTAGTGATTGATCAAAGTCTAAAGAAATGCTTTTTCTCCAAGAGAATTTAGAGCTCACAGAGAGAAAGAGAAAGATGATCTCATAAAGAACCTGAAGAATATTGGAAATGGAAGTGTCTGTCCTGTTCTGAAGCAAACGATCCCATTTGGTATTGCCTACCACCATAGTGGCCTTACAAGTGATGAAAGAAAAAGTATAGAGGAAGCATATTCTACAGGTGTCCTCTGTCTACTTGCTTGTACAGCTACTTTAGCTGCTGGAGTCAACCTGCCAGCTAGAAGGTTAGTAACTGAAACATATTCCATTGTTGCACTAATTTTTGATTTGTAAAAAAAATTGATTTAATAAGCTGAAAATATTGGTGCTATTTAAAGTAAGTTTCTGTGTTTATTAGCAAATTGGAAGCATAATGGATTTTGTATTCAACTCAGGACACAAGACTGCAAAGTTTTTATGTAGGAAACATGAATCAGTAGCAAGTCCCTCGGAATGCATAGCTGAAGAGCACTTACATAAATACATCAAGGAAATATTAATAAATTGAGGGAATGCTTCAGGGTTTTAGTAATGTTAACCAGAAGAATAAGGAATTTGTGGTGGTTTCTTTAGGTACTGTTGTACGAACAGTGTTTAAATTGTAAAATAAATCCTTTCTAAAGAGATAGTTTGAATCATAGAATCATAGAATGGTAGGGGTTGGAAGGGACCTCTAGAGATCATCTAGTCCAACCCCCGAATATGTTTTAACACAAAAATGTGTTAAATTTTCTTATACAAGTGCTGGTGATATGTCTGCTGTACTCGGTATGACTGAAGACTGTTTGCTAAGAATCCAGTTTTGTGTGCCTGTATATTGGCATAACACATCTGAGGGGAGGGAAGAAATTCATACAGACAAGTTTTGTCTTCTAGCATAAGTGATGTATGGGCAGTGTTGCTTATTTTTTAGTAGGGTTTATTTTATATCTTCGTGATTTTCTGGCTTAAACTCAGGCCTTTGAGTAGATGTAAAGACTACTTCCAAAGGTTCTGCAAAATGTGATAAACATGGCTTATCATTCCGTAAACCTTAAATAGTTAAATGTTTTCCTGGTTGATTTATGCACCTTTTTGAACAGATGCATTTGATTTTTGTTAGTTACTAAGCAATGGGCATGTAGAAAGAATGTTTTTGTAAAGTTTCATTGCTTTATTATAAAGCATAACTTCAGTAAAGACTTCTTTACAGGGTTATTCTAAGAGCTCCTTATGTTGCCAATGACTTCCTGAAGAAGAACCAGTATAAACAAATGATTGGCAGAGCTGGTCGAGCTGGTATTGACAGTGCTGGAGAAAGTATTCTCATAGTGCAAGAAAAAGACAAACACTTGGTAATTTTTACAAAGCTGTTGGTAATTTAAATTGTTGGGTTAATCTGGTGGGATAAACAGGAGGAGCTGAGCTGCCTAGCTTAATTTTTGTTCACTTCTTAATGTTGCAAGTATTTGACTTATGGAATAATACCTATGAACTACCTTTATGTGGTTTGTTTTCAGATGTAAACTGTAAACTTTAGATATCTACACTTATTTTTATAAGCTGAATCACACATATTGTTATTTTGAAAAGTGTAAAACTAATGCATAAATATTTTCCCTGAATGAATATATTTCTTGCTCTTTTTAGGCTCGGGATTTAGTTAACAGTCCTTTGGAGAATTGTTACAGCAATCTTCTGCTGGAGTTGACCAAGGGAATGCAGAGCCTGTTGTTATCTTTGGTTGGGCTGAAGGTATCAGTTAACTCTTCTCTGTGAGTAACTTAAGTGCTTGGGAATACAAAGAACTTTTCTGTTGGTTCTGTAGAAAAAAACCAAATTCTATAGAAAAGTTCAGAACAGCTTCTAATCGGATAAGAAGGACAAAGATTTGAGTAGTCTTTTTATTTAACTCAGTTATCAAGTGATCATATAACATCGTGATTTCCTTATGTGTAGAAGTCAAAATTATAGCTACCTTATGACACATTACAGTATTAATACTTCCATTTCTGATACTTGATTCAAAAGACAAATAGAAACAATGGAAACAAATTAACATGCAGTAGCTAGGATAATAGAGCAGGTGGAGAGCAGTCCCATCAGATCCATCACAGACTGTCTATCATTTTGTTGTCATGTATTTCTATGGAAACACATTAACAGGATATCAGACTGCTTCTCTATGCAGGATTTTTTTCATATAGCTTGGGAAATGTGTTGTGTGAAAAGACACCTTTAAACATGCTAATTGCTTGCAAAACTGGTGCAGATAGCAGTTACCTATGAGGAAGTTGACAATTTCATGTGCGGTACGTTGCTGGGTGTTCAGCAGCAGCTGTTGTCTAAAGAGAAGAGCCTCACAGAGATAATTAAAGACGGGCTAGAAAATCTAATAGAAAAAGGACTTTTAAAAGGAAGAATATCTGAGAAGGACCACAATTCCAAATGTACACTAACAATCACACCATTGGGTAAAGCTACATATAAAGGTAAGATTTTTTTATTCTTATTATAATCTTTATTTCAACAAACCCTTTCCTATCAGCCTGATCTCAATTCAATATGTTTTCCTATCTTCAGTCTCAAACTGCAATGAAAAATTAAGTTGTACAGAGACAGTTTTGATACTAAATGATGTGCTGGACTGAAAATGGTAATGAGCAAGTAGTGCATGACTGAACATGATGGAAATGAAGTGTAGTAATATTGGTCACAACGGAAGTAAAACCAGAACTGTACCCTCAAAAAAAATGTAAAGATTTGATTTAGTGATTGTAATCAAAATGGCTCACAACTCTATTTTATAATTCATTGTTATGAACAGGCATTGTGAACATAGGGATTTCTTGACTTAGAGGGAAGCTTGAGAGGGAAAGGCAGCATGAGACATAGATAAATTGTAATAAAGAGAATATATCAGGAAGTTCTGTTTTCCTGTCATAGTGTAAAGATACAGGGTATGAATGCAATTAGAATAGAATGAAGCTCTGAAAGATTCCTTCAATCTACAAGATTGTTCCAGGATTTCATTAAAGCCAAAGCAATTCACAAACACTCCAAAACGACGCACAGAATGGACATACATGGCAATAGGTGACTGCCTTTCCCCAGTTTTCTTTCACTGCTCGTGTTAGGTTAGAGAAATTATTCAGGTTACAGTTGTCATCAATTTAGATAGTGTAAGCTTTTGTAGAAGATAAAAGAAATATTTACTCTATGTTAAAAATCTATTACAATTAACTCCATATGCCGGTTTAAAACTGCAATACATTGTGCTTATTATAGGGTCTATAGACTTGGCATACTGCAATCTTCTTTACAGAGAATTGAAGAAAGGTTTGGAAGGGCTTATTCTTGAGAGCAATCTTCATCTTCTTTATCTGGCAACTCCATATGATATGACTTCTAACTGTAGCCCAGATTGGATGATATACTTGAGACAGGTGAGAATTTACTAGCAGGCATGCATTGGGGCATACAGTAATCCTGTATATTAAACTTTTGGTAAGTTAATATACATAAGAAGTATAGATAGTGTGGTAACAATTTGATGGGAAGTCAAGATATGCTGTTTTATTCTCAGTCACAGGGCAGAGGTGCTTCCCTGTGTTGCATAAAAACCTACCTCTTTTGCGTCTGTAGTATTTGGCCGTGTTTGGGGAAAACAGTGGTGTGAGACATTTCTTGAGTTGCCACTACTTCAAATCCTGACTCTAACCTTGGTCCTAGCCTTGCTGTCACCAGACTCCGATTAATCTTTAACAAGATTTTCCTATAAACTACTCATATATAACAACGTCATTGTAGTCTTGCAAGAAAACTACTATTAAATTAATCCAGAGCAATATTTACCTCTGATGCTCACACATTTAATCTCTAGTTTAGGGAGCAAAATCCCCTAGAGAATGTTAGGTTTTAATCTTTGATATGAGTAATTCTTAACTCCAGCCATGATTTCAACTATTAGACTGTGACCAATACCTTCATACAGATTACAATGCTTATGTCAGCCTTAGCAACACAGCCCTTATCCTAGTCTTGCACACTCTGTAAGATCTACCCATAATTCAACTAATCCCTTTTGTGTAAACTGTTGTTGTAAACTAGGGGTAGCACTAAAATCTATTTAATTTTTTTGAAATGTGACATTTAGAGATGGGCAGTTACAGATAATTCAAACAAGTACGCAAAGAAGCTGCAGATCTGACTGCCTAGTAACTATAGTACTAGACAGAGATACTGAAAAAGGTTCTTTCACTTTGAGTAATAGACTTGTGTTTTCTGTAGTAAGGGAACTAAATATCTGAAAATTCTTTATAAAACTTTTCTGGAGGCTGCAGAGCAATTGTTAAGCTTGGACAGCAGCCTTTGATCACAATTTTGGGGAGACGTTAAATCCAGGAGGTACTTTAACTTTGTTTCTTGAAAAAATGTATGAGCACTTAGAAGTGACTTAGTTCTACAGGATTTTTAACCTATTCGTCTTGAATCTTAAATATGCAAGTAGACATTTTTACCAAGGAACATGAGAAAAGTGATGCTGTGTGCACCTTAATACTAGAGTAGGCTGTATATTTATAAAAAGAAAAACTTCATAAGTGTGCATGCCAGTATCAGCAGAACCCATTTAGTGTATTTCCAAACCAGAGGGCTTCAAGATGGAAAAGAACGAAAGCTTGTCATTCATGGAGGAAAAGGGAAATGGGGAACCAAATTACCTGTCTGCAGGTGGTATTGGTATTAGACAAATTGATGTCAATTACTTTTTTGCAGCTAAATAGAGCATATTCACGTTGTCTAGAGCTCTTCTGATTTGTAACACTTATTGAAGAAGTTATTAAAAGTTAATCTTGACTGTGGTCAATCTTATTTTAGTTCAACCAGCTAAGTGCTGCAGAGCAAAAAGTAGCGGATATTGTGGGCGTACCTGAAAGCTTTATTACAAAAAAGGCTTCTGGTCAAGCCATCAGAAAGGTAGGCTGGAGATTTCTCATGCTTAAAATGACAGTTTAGTGATTTCATTTTATTACTTACTAATTCTAGGTTATTTTTCTGCTGGTGTTCTTTATTACTGTTCTACTTATTAAGGTTCTTTTAAACTCATTGGTTGGTTTTCTTCATGTTGTTTAATGTATTTGGTGTAATATAGACATGTTTTAGAGATATGAAGGAGTAGAGAAGAAAAGAATTTCCTTGTAGCCTTAACAGTATCTTCACTGTGGTATTGGCTCTGAATTCTTTCTTGCTTTATTCCTAGAATGTGGACAGTGCTGTGGTAAACAGACTGTACCTGTCATTTGTCCTTTATACTCTGCTGAAAGAGATGAATATATGGAGTGTTTCAGAGAAATTTAATATGTCCCGAGGATATGTGCAAAATCTCCTTACTTCTGCTGCCTCATTTGCCTCCTGTGTTCTACATTTCTGTCAGGTAGTGTTAAATGAATTCCAGTAAATTCTTTGGGATTGGTTTTGCAAAATGTGGGATCTTGTTCAGTTACATTAGAACTGAACACAGGTGGTATATTTCATCTTTCCAGGGTAAAACTGTTTTTTTCACCCTTCCTGTTCAAAACCATTTTTCCTATTCAGAAAAGCATGCTTGTACAGTGATATTTCTTATATTAAAAGTAAGCTTGGTGCACTGAGAGTGTGAAGATACACAAACTGTACTAGGCATTGATCAGTGTCAGTGCTGATGGTCAAATAATTGACAGTTTTACCTTTCTCTTGGAAATACGGCCATCTGGTTGTGGAATGTCATCTCAGGAAAACAGCTGACTAGGCTTGTTCTCAGGGTTTTTTCTCTATTGAAGTAATGCATTGCTTATCCTTCAGAACTGCCCTAACTTTGAGATGTTCAGCTGAAGAGTCCTGAATGAAACTCTGTCACTAGCTGACAGGTTAACTAGAAATCATAGTGCTTCCCCTGTCTAAAAGCCAAATATATGCTTGTTGCTGTAGCAGAGCTGTTACCAGTTATACACTCCAAATGCAGAACTTTGAATCTGATTTTTAGTGATCCTTGTCTCTGCAGGAATTGGAAGAATTCTGGGTTTATAAAGCCTTGCTGACAGAACTTACCAAGCAGTTGACGTACTGTGTTAAGACAGAACTCATCCCTCTGATGGAGGTAGCAGGGGTTTTAGAGGTTAGTAAACCTGGCTTTGTGAGATTTTTTTCAATGTAAACTTGCATGCTAATTGTTACTGTGCCTTTCAAATATAACTGGAAGACCAAGCTGTTCTTTTGAGAATTTGGAGTAGTGCAGATATCCTACAACAGACCTGGAGGTTGGGGAGAAAGTGATCTGTTGAGGAAATGTGAGCTGGAGCCAATAATGTTTTTCTTCTGGCTGCTACTGCAGTAACAGTCAAAATGCTGTATTTGTACAGTAATTTAGCTGTATACTCAGTTGGAAAACAAGACTCCAGATTTCTTTTGTGGAAAGAATTCTTCAGTTCATAGAAGTAAAGAGGAGTAAGTATTTACATATTTAAGTGAGAAGATGCTCACAGAAATATGTGAAGTCCTTTTGGGAACTTAGGCTTTTACAGTCACTTGCAGTGATGCATGCATTATAAATCAGAAGCTTAACCAGTCTCTGAATTGAAGACTGCTGTTAAAATAGAAAACCTTCTTGGGCTTCAGTGCAAGGTTATAAGTAATCACTGGACCTCTTGGCAAAATGATCTAACTTGCCTATCCAGCCTATTGTAGAATCAGTTTGTCAGCAAACCATTGAATTAGTGGCAGTAAGGTTTTATTCTGAGAAACTAAACAATGATGAAGACTTAGAGCCTAATTAGTTTTTTCGTATATATCAAATTTTCTGAATTGCGTGCAGAAGATAAGTAGTCTTTTTTTGATGGCTCACTCCATATGGGAGTGCCCTGTGTAAGGGCAAAAACAGCCTGGACAGCATGATCCTGCTGAAGTTATATTTTAAAGATTGGATCTCAAAAATTGTTGCTATCACCAAGATACTTCTGCACTGGAGTTAAAACTACATTGATAGTTGTAGTAGGTAAACCATCATCTTGAACAGGTGTGAGTTGCTTAGATTTCTGTGAAGGAAATGATAAAATCAATCTTAAGATTACTGTAGTGGAAGAAAAAATTTTCTGCATGTTGACTTGCACAGTTTTCAAAGAGCAGTCTAAAACCTTTTCATGAGATTTAAGTTGTTAGTGAGGGAAGATTCTGCATCGTCAGTCATATTGTGTGTATAACAGCCAAATAGAGCACAGAAAATATTTGCTGGAAATTAGTGGTTATTTTTTGTGAAATTAGTAACATCTACTTCACATCAATGAACATGCATAGTCCTGAGTTACCATGGAGGAAGATAACACATTGTAAGCTGTTACCTGTTGGATGTTAAAAAAGGCACGTATGCTGTCAAGTAAATGTCTTTCTATTCCTTGTCTTTAAGATGTGGGGGCAGGGAGGAAACAAAATGTCATTGACCAAATGTTGGGAGGTGTAACACTTGTTGATCAAATGAGTATTTCATAATGGGATACTAAAACCTTGGGTATGCTAAATTACCTTCCACTACTAGTGTGGAAATGCATTTTAAGTTAAACTTTGTGAAGTTCTAGCAGGGTTTGTTTTGCAAAAGAAATGTTTGCTTAGAAGACCCTATGTTAAACAAATACTGCTTGGCTACCTTACATAGCAACAAGATCAAGTTGAGATGCAGATAATGCATATCCCCTTACACTGCTGGTAATAAAATTCCAGAGAATATCTCCTGTATATGTGAGCTCACGGCCATGACTGCACAATATTAGATGAATATTTTTTCCTTTAGCATAACAGTATCTTTTTAATTATAAGCTTGAAACAGGAAAGTATAGTCTTTTCTGGAATTTTTTGGAATCTGTTCTGTGGAAAAAAAAAAAATTGGATAAAATCAACCCTCCTATCGCGTAGATACCCCCAAAGAATGGGAGACAATCATTCCTGTCAGTGATAGCGAATGCAAAAAATATAATAACAGAAGAGAATGGCAGGGTCAGTATTATCTAGGCTCAGAAAATAGTGATGAATGGCTTCCTAAGAGCTGGGTAAGATTGTATGAGGAGGTAAAGCTGTATTTTTAGGGAGTAAAGATTCTTGGTGAGTATTCATGTTCTTAGAAAGATAAATCAAAGAGAAATTGATTGATGTGCAAAGATGAAATGTTTGAGGTTGGTGCAGAGTTTGGCACTTAATGGTAATTCTTATTGCCTGTTCCAATAATCTAATACAATTTTGGATGTGCAGGCACGAGCAAAACAGCTTTATAATGCAGGGTACAAAACCTTAGCCCACTTGGCTAATGCGAATCCAGAAACTCTGGTCAAGATGATTGAGCACTTGTCACGATGTCAAGCCAAACAAATCATTTCATCTGCAAAGGTAAGTTAGAAAAAAGTTATTTCAATATGTCAAAAGTGGATGTTTTGAATGACATCAAAAATGAAGGATTCGGTTTACTAGTTAAAGGTGTTAGTGGATATTTGTGATGGAAATACTGATTTGTATTAAGAACATACTGAAATATTTTCTTGATGATATCATTTATCTGAGATCGCTGAGAGTAATGAATTGGGCAGTAGCTGATGTTCATGCCCCTGAATGACATGCAAACTTAAACTGTTTTAAAACAATTTGTTATACAGGTTAGTGAAAAGTTGTGTTCTTTTTCAGAGAGGAAGCAAAGGGCAAAAATGTTTTGACAGCTTGTTTGATGAAATGCGGGTATTAAATGACTACCTTAATCTCCATGCCGAGTCTTAACTGAAAGTGCTTGGTTCTGCCCATATGTCAAGGTGGACCTTACAGAAATTCTAGTGGTAATTGTGATAAAAGAACAGGATTTTTCAGGACTGTAAAAATGGAAACTAGCAAGGTGTAGGATTAATGTCATATATTTAGGTTGCTTTTGTCATGCCCTGTTATTCTTTCTAATTGCTTTCCATTTTGAATATGCATCATGAGAAGGGCCTTCACTTAGTTTCAGCCTCTGAGGCACACACAAAATCCAAGGGAAATGGTCTGTAACAAACATTGAGTTGCATTTAAACATTTCCTGTATTTTTTTGTTTATCAAGTCGTGGTATCTTCTCTCCTCAATCTCCCTTAATCATCTGCTGTTGCAATGGCATCAGCTTCATGTTTCATTCTGCTAAAATAGCAGCTTTTGGTAAGGTAAGGGAATGCCCAGAATAAACGAATTGAATGGGTGGTTGGTGTGAAAATGATGCAATCAATAACAAAATATTGGTTTGTATATTCTCACAGAGTAAAAGTAAAGTACTAACTTTGGGGTTTATGTGCTTGATGATACAAAGCTGGGGGGAGCAGCTGACTCACCAGAAGGCTGTGCTGCCATTCAGTGTGACCTGGACAGGCTGGAAAGCTGGGCAGAGAGGAATTTGATGAAGTTGAACAAAGGCGAGTGTAGGGTCCTGCACCTGGGGATGAACAACTCCATGTACCAGTATTGCCTGGAGGTTGACATGCTGGAGAGTAGCTCTGTGGAGAAGGACCTGGGAGTGCTGGTGGACAACAGGTTTATCATGAGCTGGCAATGTGTGCTTGTGGCCAGGAAGGCCAGTGGCATCCTGGGGTGCATTAAGAAGAGTGTGGCCAGCAGGTCGAGGGAGGTGATCCTCACCCTGTACTCTGCCCTGGTGAGGCCACGTCTGGAGTACTGTGTCCAGTTCTGGGCTCCCCAGTTCAAGAGAGACAGGGAACTACTGGAGAGAGTCCAATGGAGGACTACAAAGATGAGGGGAGTGGAGCATTTCTCTTCTGAGGAAAGGCTGAGAGACCTGGGTCTATTTAGCCTGGGGAAGAGAAGACTGAGAGGAGATCTTATCAATGCTTATAAGTATCTAAATGGTGGGTGTCAAGACTTATGCCCAGCGACAGGACAAGGGGCAATGGGTGCAAACTGAGCACAGGCAGTTCCACCTGAACGTGAGGAGGAACTTCTTTACTGTGAGGGTGACAGAACACTGGCACAGGCTGCTCAGAGAGGCTATGGAGTCTCCTTATCTGGAGATACTCAAAACATGCCTGGATGTGTTCCTGTGCAACCTGCTCTAGGTGCACCTGCTTTAGCAGGGGGGTTGGACTAGATGGCTTCTCCAGAGGTCACTTCCAACCCCTACCATTCTGTGGAAAGGTCATGGCCATTTAATATTGTTGCAGGCTCCTTACTGCTTTTTGGTTTTGCTACTGTGTGAGCCAAAAGAAAGGGATATATGTAGATTTGTCATCTACATCAGTGCCAAATCCAGCAATCTATCTTACTCTTATGCTCAGATACTAAACTGATGGAGTTTAACTAGGAAGTTAGAAGAGTACTTGTATGTGTTGTTATACATGGTATTGGGAAATTGTTATACTCTTGACTGCCAGCAACAAACAGTTCACGGTAGTAGATTAAACAGCCACTAATAGTGGGTGTCCTATATATCTGATGTAAAATGCTGTAGCAAGAAATTTTATATAAAGCAAAACACTGGCAACTTGGCAGGCACAACTTACAAATGTTTATTACAACATGGAAAATGTTTAAGTTTAAAAATGCTCGTTAGCTCTAGACAAAACTGTATGTTCTGTTAAATTTTGTGTTATGTGATGGCAGAACTCAGAAAACCAGTTGTGTACTATTAGAATTTTTGTTAGTATTTTTCATATGGATAGACACTAAACAATAGAAATGTGGGTGGTAGTACTTGTGAAAATGTTAGTCCTTTGAGGCAAGGGTACTATCTATGGTCCTGTGAGCAGCAACAGCAGTTTTTTTACAGACCAGATGCAAGTTTGGAAAGAAACATTGGTGTTTTAACCTGTCTAACAGTTATAGCTAATGCTTATATGCTTTTCTTAATATTTTTTCCGTTATAGATGGTGCTGAGTGAAAAGGCTGAGGCTTTACAAGAAGAAGTTGAAGAACTCTTAAAGGTGCCTACAGATATCCCAGGGACCTACTGACCAACTGTCATGAAGAAAAATCATGAATACTAAATCATGATATTTTAAAACTTTTATCTTTCTTGTGTAAAGCTGCTGTAATTATAATAAATATGTAATGTCTTTTATATACCTCAATTTTGTGTGTTTTGAGTTAAGAATGTTTCTTGGAAAGTTGACTTCAAATGAAACTTTCAAATGAACCTCTTGAGCAATAGACTGGAGTCAAAAGATGTGATCTTAATTCATTGCTGTTTTTAGATGTAGGCCTAGGAGTGCTTTGGGTACTGAACTCTAAATGGTTGCTGTGTACTTCTGCCTAGAGCTTAGGTTTATGGCTGACTTAATGCCTTTATATTTGATATTCCCTTTAGGACACGTGTGCTTGAGTGAGCTACTCCAAAATTCCTACTTGGAGGAATCTCTGTACTCTAGGTGTAGCTAACAAAAGGAGAGAAAGAGTTGCAATTCATAAAGTTGTCTGAGTTGTGTAAAAAAAAAAAAAAAAAAATATTATAAATTATGCCTAGCTTAATTCTTGTTTAAAGGTGTAAATATCAAATTTGTATTCAATCTCTGGCAATTGAGACAGAATTCTTTCAGGATGTTTCTATAGCAACCTTCCAAACAAAGTTTACATTTTTTGAATGTTTTTAAATTTCTTGCTTTAATTTGAAGACTAATAGAGGCTTGAACTGATTTTTGAGAAGCCATATCAAGTTGAGACTCCATGGGCATGTCAGTCTGACTAGTTAGGATTTTTAAAGGTATCTGAACCAGACTTGTTCCAGCAAAAGGTTAATGCTCTCAAACTAGTTTTGAAGATGCTTGAAACTTCTTCAGTTGTGATACAGTAAACTCCTTTTCAAAGCTGTTATGTAGTACATGACAATGTTAGAGCACTGCACATTAAGAAAGACTTGAAAGCTGTGATGGGCAGTTCCACCTGAACATGAGGAAGAACTTCTTTACTCTAAGGGTAACAGAGCCCTGGCACAGGCTGCCCAGAGAGATTGTGGAGTCTCCTTCTCCGGAAATATTCAAAACCTGCCTGTATTGTGTTCCTGTGCAACTTGCTCTGGGGGCACCTGCTTTAGCAAGAGGGTTGGACAAGATGATCTCCAGAAGTCCCTTCCAATCCCTCCTATTCTGCGATTGATTCTGTGACAGACTGCTGGGTTAAAACATGGCAGCCAGTATACTGACACACTTACATGGCATTTCTATGTAAAATCCAGTGTCCCTTCTCAGTGAAGTAAGACAAACCTTAGTTAAACTGTCTTTATTCAATTTAGGTTAATGGTATTGGGATTCTAGAGATAAATGGGAGTGTTTAAATCCAGTGGGGTTGTTAGAGGTTGAACACTAGGCTGAAAGGGGATTATGGTGAAAAACTGATGAAAAGGCTTTTACTGCTCATTTTGTTGCATTAGAGAAATCATTGGTAGCAATTGAATATATTCTTTATAAGCCATAATTTAGCAGAAACATGGCTTATGAAGTTTGGATATGTGAAATATTTGAGTGCATGCAATATTAAACTGGGTCAGGAATTTAAAAATGGCACTTTTCAGAAGCAGCCTGATTCATTTCCAGTGCTAGATTCAGTGCTTGCAGGGGAATACTGTTACTGATACTTCAGTGCCTAAGGCACAAATGGTTTTGGAAACATGAGAAGATGTTAAGTTGGCTCTAACAATAAGGTATAATTGGCTCTCGAGTGCAGAAGCATTATTTGCCATTACTTGAGGTTATCCAAGTCTGTCTCCTAATGCCTTTTTGAGAGAGATTTTTGACCAAATGTTAAATAATATGAAATTCTCTATTGGTTTGAGTAACCTTCAGAAGACACATGATGCTCACTTCAGCATAAACGTGAGTACATCTCTAAGTGGTTGATGTAGCATGTATGCAGGAAAACCTTAGTGAAGCCTGTAAGTGTTAACCATTTGCTCTAAAAGTTTATTGGTGCTTCATGGTTTTCCTCCTAAGTTTGGAACAGTCTTAATGGATTTTGGGGTGGGGGAAGGAGCAAATTACTGTGAAACTATTCACTGAGTATTAAGTTATTGCAATAACTGATGTAGAAATAATCAATGTATTGCTTACAGAAGTAGTTAGTAAGCCATTAACCTTTGTCACAATACTTTCCATGATATTTGTACTTGTATGCTAATTTTTAGAAATTATACATTTTTATTCTTACAATGTGGAAGGGAACAGCAGGAAAAAATATTTCTGGCAGCTGTCTTGTTGGGTTGCTAACTGCCCAGCCTCACGCTTGTACATAACCGTAACAACCAGCACTGTTGCAAGATCAGGTTTTGATGAGATGCGTGTTGAAGAATAAAGTAAATTATTCCCTACAAATACTGGAACCCCCTTTAGAATGGTAGTGAAAGCTGGTTTGAAATAAGCGGGTGGTTTCTAGAAAGAAAATGAGGTTGACATTTGTCTCCTCTATTTGTACAGGCTGGGCTTTGCTGGATGGATGAGTGTAACTCCCCCAGGGCTTTCTCTGTGACCTTTGAGAACATCAGAAGTGAAATGAATGGAACTGCAGTGATTTGCACTAAAACTCTGCTTTATGTAGCTTGTCTTGTTTTTCTGGAATTGAACTTACCAAGCAAGGCAGTACACACATCTTTCTCATTGCTTTTTCTTTCTACAGTATGTATTAATGTATGATTAAATGCTTTTCACAGAAAGCTTTCTTACCTGGACTTTTCTCCTGGCTGGAGGTAGGAGAGGGGAAAAAGTACACAACAGATGCTGATCACAGTACTTTTGCACTGCTGGATGATGCTGAGGTGCTTCAGTGTCAAGTACAGGACTGGGCTCATAAAATGCACTATAATGTGCAGATGTCAGAATGGGTGTACATTGGTTTGCTGAATGCCTGTTGTGGGTGGTTGTGCTGTGGACAAGCTTGTGCTAAGGATAGATTCGGGATGTTCTGGAAGGCAAAGATTTATCACTTGCTTCAATGGGACATTTATATCCTAAAGTCTATGTTAAAGAGCAATGATGATAGCTTATCTTTGTGAAATAATGATGGATGCTTCAAAGCTAAAGTCATAAAAATATGCTCTATAGGACATTCCTGTCAATTTCTACCTAACCCACACTAAATTGGGTGTGTGTAAGACTCTTCAGGTTACAACTAGTGCTGAGTAAGTGTTCTGACCAAAAACTTCAGTGTGTATTTCTTAGTCTTCATGCATATTCACTCCACTTTCCAACTTGGCCATATAGACCAGTTCTTGTCTTTGTGCTATTTCCTTCCTTCCCATGAGTCCATAATTCTGTAGTTTCAGAAATCCCTGTACAAAACTTACTGAAAATTCTCTCTGGAAGGACTGGTAAGAAGATCAGGCTTCTCTTCACATTTAGCTGTTAACTTGCATTGTGTGAATGAGACCTATTGTGTTCCTGTGTTCTGGAAAACTGCTTCCACATGAGCTAGCCCTGCCTTGGCAGCTTTTGCTTTGTCCTTCCTTTTAAAGCTTCATTTCATCTCTTTCAGTGTGGTGGTCAGGCACTGAATATTGCTTGTAATGAAAGCCAAATATTATTACTTAAAAGCTTTATGTTGTGATTAGGAGGGAGGCTGAGCGATTTTTGTGGTGCTCTGGAGTGCTGGAGCTCAGCAGCTCCTGCAGTACCTGAATTTGCCAGCTGCAGACTAAGTGGAAATGAAGCCTTTTAGCAATATCTATATAGCTGTGCACTTCAAAGAACTACTAAAAACTAGAACCAAAGTGTCATTTCCATTTCTGAATGAACAGAGCATGTGCCACCCGAGAGTCTTGTATCCAGCTGGGAGTGCTGAGAGCTGTGTGCTGTGTCAGGACAAGGTCTGGCAGGGCAGCTGGGGCAGGGAGTAAAGATAGCTTACAAAAACACCTTGATACAGGCTTCTTTCTGTGTTTAGAGTTTCTAGATTTTCATGGTATCAGCTTTGTCTTAGTTTCATCTTCTTAAGGCTTCTTATACAGAAACAGATTAAGTGCTGCTCTGACAGGCATCAGTTCTGTTCATCCACCCAAAGACTGCTGGGTTACAACAATTACTTGCCTTTTCTATTGATAATTCTTCCCTTCTGAATCCCCTTAATACATGTATGGGTGCTTTACCTGTGCATCAGTTCTTGGTTCTTGGCCAGGAACAGCACTGGGGTCACTGCTAGTGGTAGTGTGGCGCTTCCACTGTTGGACAGTTGAAATTTCTGGGAAGTTTTATTTTTATTTCCTAGTTGTAAAAACCTAGTCAGTACAGCGTGTCTGCTAATGACATGACTGACATGGGAGAACTGCAACTGCCTAATAGGAGCTGTGTGACCAAAGTATTTGCATACCAGAAGGCAGGGGCTAGGCTTGCTGTGGATTGAGGAAGAGGGATGGGGTGCTGGTATGGAGCTGGCTTCAAACAACACACAAGTAGGTTTAAACTTAGGCCTAGTTCTGATGCCCGCCCCCTGCCCCATGTCCTTGTAGCTCACAGGGCATTACTCAAATTCTGCCCTAATTTCCATGAGAGTGCAAATACCTCTATTTATCTCCTTTTCTTTGCAATACTTAAAAATTGGTATAATACAATGTAGAAAATGCCTAGGCGAAAGCTACCAATTCTCGTTTAATAACTGTAGCCCTTTCAGGTAGTAATGCTGGAACCATCATTTTCTAGCTACAAGGTTTTGCAGACTTAAAATCATAACAGGTGCTAGACCACAGGTACAAAAGTACCTGCATCTGCACACAGCAATTGAATCAAAAATGTAGCACTGACCATTTGAAATACATGCCTTGTGCCTCTGCTGTGAGAAATACAGTGCAGCGGCAAATGACTCAAAGCGCTTCTCTCCAAAGCAGCACATATATAGAAATTAAGGTGTAAGTAGTGAATTCCAACATAAATTCATGGACAGGCTGCATCTCACCTGACAGCTGTTAACATTCCCTGTATCTGTAGTAATGATTTTAATCTGTTTTGTGCCAATGGTTTGTCACACACTGAGCTGCATTCTTAAATCCTTCGTTCACTTATGGGACTCGGTAGTTTGTGTGGTGCTCCAGTCATTTACTGATAGATATATTATTCCTCTGGCAGATACTCACCCCAGCCCTTCCTGTGGGCATAGGTGTAATTGGTGGTGTACCCATGAAATGGGAGGCTTTACCCTGACTAAGATACTGAGACAGTCAGGAGTGTCACTAATGTTTTCCTTTCTGGCAGAGCCATAGATGTGTTTATCAAAAACAGGTTTAATTTGGTCTCGTTCTTCTTGTTCTGGTGGCAAGTTACTTAATAGTACAAAAATGTAGAGCAAGCAGGAACAGGAAGGGCCAGGCAGGCAAGTGCTTGAGCCACATGGATTAATGCCCTGACTTCGGTGAGTGTGGGAAGCGCTGTGCCTGAATACGGTCACAGATAATGGCTGGACAATTTGCAGTGTGTTCCAACAGTTGACCACTTCAAAAACAAACTTAGTAAGAAACGTGGATGTTTCAGGAGAAAACTGATGCAAGTGGAAAATGTAATGGTGATGTTAAGTGTAATTGTTTAAAAACTCTGCAGATGTTTCAATAGTGCGTGTACCAAGCAATAGGTGCCTCGTGGCTGCCGTCAGCTGTTTCTTGGCAGGACTCCCAGCAAGGCTAGCTATTGCCAAAGAAAGAGTTTTGGCACAGGCTGGACTCTGCAGGGAGCATCCTGGGGAGGGGGTACCAAGAGTGTGCTTGAGTCTTTTCTGCAACAACAATTCCCAGTTGCATATTGGCTGTAATTAATGAATACATTTGTTGCAACACTGTTGCAGTGTGGGGAAGGTGGGTTTCAGCCTCAGGCAGCAGGCTCACCAAGTGATGCTTGTCACAGGCTCGCTGTGTGCTGCTGTGACTGTTTCCAGCAGTAGAGGCCTGTGGCTGGGATGTCAGGCTGACATCTCATCACTTGAGCAGCAGCGGTAGCAGAGCTCAGTGTGCAGCGATTTTCCAGTGTGCTGTTTTTGCATGCAGCTGCCCAGGGTCACAGAGGTAAGGCAGAAAGCTGTAGAAGTTGGCTGGTGAGCTGCAGTGTGCTGCAGTACTGGGAAAGTCAGAGCAAGTGAGAAACGAGCTTGAAACCCAGGTTCATTTTGTGGTGGTTGAGGGTCCTGTGAGAGTACTCCTGGGCTTCAGGTGTCTTAGTGCTGATTTGAGACACCACAGAGTGGCTGAGTTGCAAAGAGCAGGGCCGCATTTCCAGGATGCTATGGCAGCCCGAAGCCCCTTCCGAAGGGTAAGGGGCTGGGGGTCTCGCCGCTGGCTGCTCACCACAGCCCTGTCCCTCCCGGCCGGGAGCAGAGGGCTGCACCGCCGCCCCTGGGCCGTCCCCGCCCTCCGCAGGGGTGGTGCTGGCGGCGGCGACACGACTGGCCGGGAGCAGAGGAGGAGGATGCTGCCGCCGCTGCTGCTGCTGCTGGCGCTGGCGGAGGGGCGGCGGGCGGCGGTGCTGCGGCTGGGGCTGCGGGGCAGCCACCGCGGGGAGGTGAGCCCAGCTTTCCTCTCTCTCACCCTGGACGCCAGCCTGGCCCGGGATCCGCGCTATGTCGCCTTGCTCAGGTGAGCCACCCACCTCCCTCCCTCTCGGTTTTGCACAAAGAAAAAAGGTCCATGGCGAGGGGTGGGAGAGGGATTCCTGGAGTGGGGGAAGAGGTCCCGGGGAGGGGACCCTGGGCATCCCGACGGGGAGCCTGCAAAGGCGCTGCTCCCTGGCCGTCCTCCGGAGGGGCGGGGCAGGGGAGCGAGCTCAGGGGAGGACGAGGAGCCCCCGAGACCCAATCTCTGGAGCTGCGGTCGGGGGAGGCTGCTGAATCCCCTCTGCTTCGCGATTCGGTAATTTCATCCTCCCAGGGCAGCAAGGCAGTACCTGCCGTGGGTGCGAGCTGCGCAGTTTCGCTTGTGCGCGGAGAGCGAGTGGTAGAGCTCAGTGGATGGAGGGAAGGCGCAGCTCGGGTGGTACTCGCTAGGAGCAGCACCGGGATAAACTTCGGAGAGGAGCTGCTTTGCGAGCAGAAAAAAAAAGAAAAAGAAACAAACTGCTGAGCCAGAGGGGTTACGCGTGGTGGGACTAGGGGCTGCCAGCCTTGGCCACTCTGCAAGCCAAAAACCATCCGAGTCCTCAAGCAGCTTTGCAAACATTTGCCTGGGAACTATCAACAGAAAGTCAAATAAATGCTGAGGAAGGTATGTTACTGTAAGAACTGAATCGAGAAATCCTAAAAATGAAGCCCTCTTACCCCCTTGGGTAGTACTGAACAACTCGTCACTGCCAAGTGATGGTGTTCCCTGCCTGTCCTTGTGGCTTTGGCCTCTCTCTTGCTGTTTCTTCCTTGCTTTTTCTCTATTTTTTTTTTTGTACTCTATTCCTTTTGATTCTACCTTTTTTTGGAAGCTGTCTTAATTCTTTCCTTTTCATCTGTCCAATCCCGTTTTTCAGCCCCATGGTATTTTTCCAGTTCTGACTTCCCTTCTCCCACTGTTTTCATCTCTTCCTCCTCACCAAGGTAGGGAGAAAGTTGACACTAACTTTGCTGGAAAGTGCTCAGATGTCCAAACTCCAGCCTCAATGGCACACCTTGGGTTTCAGTCTGGGGCTGGCCCTGCTGCCACAAGGAGTGGGAAGTAATTTGTGGCCTTTAATCTGCTGTGTGTTATCACCGAGCAGATAGTGCTCATGCATCTGGTGTACTATGATGCTTTGTGGTTTCCCTCAGCAAAGGCCGGGTGTCAGTGCTGTACATCCTGCATGGGTGGTATGCAAGTTGCAGAAGCAGAGCTTATGTTATCTTATAAACCTTCACTAAAGCTAGTGTTTGTCCCAGCGTTGACTCTTATTCTCTCTTGGGTACAAAATCAATTGCTTTGGCTGTCATTGATGGAAATTGGGGCTGATGCTCTAAAGTCAGTTTTACATCCACCTTCTCATGGGACTCATTTTGTATAAACAAAAAAATCTAGGGAAGAAAGATACTTAGGACAAAAGAAGTAATACCTGTTTTGAAGTATTCCCTTACTTTGCCCCCAGGCTTTGACTCCCTGTCTGTAAACACGTTCCCTGGAGCACATCTCCTCTCTGCCTTGCCAGTGTTCTCTGGGCCAACATAGCTGACAGTGTCTCTGTTGCAGAGGGCTAGGGTACAGGACCAGCAAGGGCTCAGGAGTGCCCTGAAGCTACTGGGTAACCCCAGGTCATCTAATGTAATGCATCCC
The DNA here is from genome assembly GCA_013398225.1 of Steatornis caripensis. Classification (NCBI taxonomy): domain Eukaryota; kingdom Metazoa; phylum Chordata; class Aves; order Caprimulgiformes; family Steatornithidae; genus Steatornis; species Steatornis caripensis. The sequence goes on along the minus strand of VZSC01008483.1, from coordinate 21,994 downwards.
TCTGAGCACTTGCCATGTTTAGCCTCTACACTGAAGCTATACTCTGTATGAATACAGTGTTTCTTGGCATCCCTTCCTCAGCAATCCCAAACTGCTTGCCCTGGCGACAGCCCTGTCCCCAGGCTTTCTGAGGTTTGGCGGCACTGAGACAGATTTTCTCATCTTTGATCCCAACAAGGATTCGACTTTGGAAGAAAAAATCCTCTGGGAACTTCAGGCCCAGCAAGGTAAAACAGGCATCAATGTGTTAGAAATGAAACTATCCTGGGTTTAGGAGGTGGCTTTAATGCAGGCTGGGGTTGTCACAAGGGCATAGCGGCAGCACTGAGGGTCCTCTGTGGGGTTGGCATTGCTCTTCTCCACGGAGAGGAGATTTATGTACCTTCAGCACAGTCTAGGGAGGAGCTGTGCCAGCTATGGGAAAGCAAGGCAAGGCACAGGGGACCTCGTGTCCACCACATCTGCTAGGACTCTCCTTTTTCTGCCCTGTGCTCCCTGCGGCAGCCTTGGGAGCTTCCCTGCTGCCAAGAAGGTGGTCAAGGTCAGCTCAAATGTTGTGGTTTCATTATGAAAACTAAGTAATGGATCAAAGAAACAATCTCATGAGAACACAGCATCCATTTTCTCTCTCGGCTGAAGCCAGAGCCAGTCTGGGCGCACAGCCTTGCCCTCCTGTTTCTTCAACAGGGCAAGTCAGACCCACTGGACCACTGCCAACTACTCAAGCTTCATCCTAGTGTGCAAGGCTTCCCACCTCCCTGCATTAAAGTCCATTTCCTTTTTACACTTAGCAAAAGCACGTAAACCCTTCTAGAGGTATTTCAGATGAAAACATTCCCATCTATTTCTGTGGTACATAGCACAACAGTGCAATCATACATCACTATGCAACAAATGAAGCTTGGTTTTGAAGTCGAGTGGTACTTTTTCCCCTGTACCACTTTGAGTGGGCACCTCCTCTATGGGTAACTGTGACTCTGGCTCATGCCTTCCTCTTTGGTTATGGCTTGTTCCTGGTTTGCACACTGAGAAAAAACACAAGCTTTGAAAAAAAAGTGTCTTATGACTCCCGCTGGCATTGTCGTTGGAGCCACGTGGAGCAGTCAGCGTTTTCCCCTGCATGAGATGGGCAGCGCAGGAAGCATTGCCCTATATCTGCGCACGGCAAGGCGGGCCATGAACCCTGCTGTACTGCTGCATCCTGGGGTGAGTTATCTGCTCCTGCGGCCCTGCAGCCCATGCTTTGTCATCTCACCGGAACAAGGGTTTCCGGATGGTGCTTCAACTAAAATAGTTTATTGGGATGTTACTGCCACCATACCAGCCTCCAGAAGCACAGCTCAGTCTTCCCTCCCCTCCCCATCTCCATCACCTTAAATTGAGAAATATACATTATTTATGTAATACATATTTATGCATTGAGCCAGCCCTCTTTTTCTATGTAGTTAACTTTGTGTAGGGATGTATTTCACAGGAGGGCACGACTGGCTCTCAGCCTTGCACCAAGCAGTTGTGCTTCCTCCTGAGGAATGCAGCTCTTTCTTTGCACACCGGACCCTGGCCGTGAAGAGAAGGACTTTATTGCTGTCAATATTCTGCTCTACAGAGGTTTGTGGCTTAAGACCTGCATTTGCTGCTGTTGAGAAGATGCTGCTTGCCCAGTGGCCCAGCCAGGAGAAGCTGATTCTTGCAGAGCATAACTGGAAAAAACACAAAAACACCACGATTACAAGTAAGACTTTGATGGATTTTTCTGTTAGGGTTTATAACCAGGGCGCTGCAAGTCTCCTCCCTGTGGTAAACGGGTCATAGGCTGTTACGAGCTGAAACCACCGAAAATGAATATTTTTCTGAGTGAGTGGAATGTTTCTAATAAATATCTTTCTACTGTCTACCATGTCATATTTAGTAGTATTCAGCTGCTGCAAGAGTTGGGAGGATCTCATCTTGCAGGATGTTATATAGTAAGCTCTTTTGTCCATCTGGGACAGCCTGGCACATCTGCAGCAACAGGCTAAATAGATGCAGGCAGTTAAAGACTGTCACTTGGCTGGAGTTCATCTAGCATGCTGTAACCTTGAGATAAACATTCCTTCTTTCTCCTTGGTGCAGGAAATACGCTGGATATTCTCTACAGCTTTGCAAACTGCTCAAGGTTTCACCTGATCTTTGGGCTCAATGCCTTGCTGCGGAAAGATGGCTTGCAGTGGGATAGCTCAAATGCCCAGGAGCTGCTGGACTACTGCGCCTCGCGGAGGTACAACATCTCCTGGGAGCTTGGGAATGGTAAGTGCGAAGCCTGCTTGTGGGCCAGGCCAGTGGTCACCTGGGAAGCTACCAGCACAGGGTATGAGCTGGCAATTTTGGATGTTTTGGGTGACAGTCTATAAAGGCAAGGTGATCTTTTATTGGGAAACATTAAGATCTTAATTTGCGAGGAGTGATTTCACGGAAGGCCCAATGAATGAGCAAATTGAGATGATTTTGCTGCTCCTACCAAGACTCTGAGATGAGGTGAATGATGCCCCGTGGGATGCATGATGTCACCTACAGGGACTGGCTGGGGCAGGGTGCTGGACAGCAGCATGTGGCATCACTCGGGCTTTCAGTGTCATGCTTGTCACCTTCAAGTATCTCACCCATACCGTGCCAGATCATGTGAAGCCATAGGGAGTTTGTACTATCGACATGGAATGAGCTGCTCTATTTTGTGCCCCAAAACTACAGTAGGGTGCTGATGCACGTGTGTCTTCCCCAGAGCCCAATAGCTTCAGGAAGAAATCTGGTGTCTACATTGATGGCTTCCAGCTGGGGCAAGATTTCATTCACTTACGCCAACTTCTGAATAACTACACCCTCTACCGGCATGCGAAGCTCTACGGTCCTGACGTTGGGCAGCCCCGAAAGCACACGCAGAGACTGCTGAGAAGGTAGGGGTGTGGAGTGCCAGCAGCACCCTCCAGACTGGGCAGGTGTGGATAGTTGTAGCTCATCTGCACCTAGATGCAGGGCGCATGAGATGACATCTGGACAGGCTTTTAAGGATATTGTTCCAAACTAATAGTAAGGATGTACAAATGGATACATCCAGTCTAACTAAGAATTAATTTCCTGAATTTTTCCTTAAATTAGAAATATGGATTTTTTTTCCTTTACTGGGGATGACTAAAATCATACCTGCATGCATGAGCTCAAGGGTTAAATAATTAGCTAGTTGAAACTAAGAGGTTAGCAGTAGTTCAGTGATTTGTACACCTTTCAATTGAATGCTGACTCTAGTGATGTGTTAGCAAGGGCTTTTCACCCTAAAGATCTTGGTGTGTTACACAAGCATTAATTCATCCTCCCAGAAACCCACGGAGGCAGCTGGGCTGCCCAAAGCCCATTTCAAAGCCATTGCAAGCATGCCCCCAAAGCAGTTCACCATCTCTACTGCCAGCCAAGGGGAGAGGGAAAGGCTGTGCATGACATCTTGCTCGTGGGGTGCTGCAACCTGTCACGGGTACTTGCTTAACCCCCTGATCTCCTCTGCATCCCCTCTGGCTGCAGCTTCCTGAAATCAGGAGGGAAGGTGATCGACTCTGTCACATGGCACCAGTAAGTACTGCTTTGATACTATTGTCACTCTGCTTATCACCTGTTTGCTTTACAAAATGTCTATTTGATTATCTCAACGGGGTGTGTGTGTGTGTAAATATCCATTTCAGCAGTTCCTCAGGTGCCTGTCTACAAACTCCTCTGCTCAGAATAAGAGATTAATTGAGGGAGTGCATTACAGAAATGCAGAGGGTATCCAAAGAGGCTACTTGGTGCAGAGACCCAAAAGCAGTGTGGGGTTTTCTAATGCTGGTACAGCAGCAGGGAGTGCAATGTGTGCAAAATGATCATTTTGTTTGCTAAATATGTGTACTGAGAAAAACAGAAGTGGGATGTGGAGAAAAAGATGGCACCAGCAGCTCTATTTTGTGGAAGACCACGAGGGGATAGGTCACAGCTCTCCTCCGCACAAGGAGAGTTTCTGCAGCAGTTGAGTCTTTTTGCCTATGACATGTTTCAATGTGTACCAAAAGCTAGTGATATCTGAGCAACAGTCCCAGTTGTCTCAAAGATCCAAGCTGCCATCCCTTGCAAATAAAATGCACTTTCGTATGGGAAGAAAGGGGTGTCATGTAAAAGGAAAAGACGGTAGCTCAGACTTTACTCCACAGAGATACTTCTGCTGAACTTCTGTCAAAGCAGAAGGTTTTTAAAATAAGGTTTTAGATGTCCTGTGGGTGGTTGGGCTTTGAAACGGAGTCAGTACCTCTGACATTGGTGTTCTCCTTGGCATTAGAAAGGCTGAATGTGCTTGAGTGAAAGCTTCACTCCCTAAAAGCAAATTCAGAGAGTCACTGATGACCCTACTGGCAAATGCACCCAACCCCTTGTAAAACATGCAGCAGAATCCTTGTTAGTCAATGAATTATGTGCTGCCTTTTTTCTCAATTTATGTCTGATATAAGTGAAAAGCCCTGCAGGTCTGGCTGACCTTACCCATAGAGAAGTGCTAGCAACTTCTCCTGCTCCCTTACTTTTGCTGAGTCAGTTTGGGCTGGGTGGGGGTAACTAACCTTCACATCCCACCCACAGTGCAAACAGCACCAGCACAGTCCCAGCCCTTTGCTCTTGTCCATGGCTTAGAGATGCATTTTTAAAGTGCTCCAATGGGCAGTGGGGTAAGTTGGCTGTAGGGCACCTGCCATGAACTCCACATGTTTGAAAGTTATTTCCATGTGAAGGTGGTTGTATTTATGGAGTTGAATGCAGCGTGGTGACGTGCAGCAGTCAGGTAATATTGGGAAAAGATGCACATGCTTACATTATATGTATGTATACATATATGATTTATCTATGTATTTTGAGCTGCTAGCAAGGCATAAAATGTGTGCTCTCCCCTTCCTGGACTGTTCTTGCCCTGTGGCTGCATTTGCTTTAAATGGCCATGCATTATTTTCTTTACTAATTTGGGATTATCGGGTTTTAGCTTCCTGTTGTGGCTGGAAGACTTCAGCTGCTCTGGTAGGACTGAGTGATAGTGTGTTGAAATGCAAGAACCACAGGGATCCCAATTTCCCATTCTTTGTTCTGACAAACCAGACTTAAAAAATCTTCTGCTGATGATGGAGGGCAACCTTCATCCCATAGGGATGATTCCATCTTGTTCCTCTCCAGATGGCCAAAATACTCCAATAGAGGGACAGAAGCTGGGTTCTGATATTTTTAATATATAACTTGACACAGTAAAGCAAGTAATCACATAGGAGTGTCAGATTCCTCAGCAAGAGATTTACAGGACTTGGCTCTTATTCAGTGATGTTTTCCTCATTCTAAATGAGTAGATGCAAAAAACCTTTACTACTTTTGTCAATCAATTTCTGTGATATCCTGTCTCTATCAAGATAATTATACCTGATAGTCCCTTAAATACAAAGAACATGCCTACACATTTGGAAAACAAAAAAAGAACTGGACAGAGAAATAGTGCTGTGGATAAATGTATCATGCAAGTGAGTTCTTGCGGTGGTGTTTTGTACCAGTGGTGGTATTTTTCCTTAATTTTGGCTATGGGTTTTTTTCCATTTCCAGTTACTATGTTAACGGACGAAGTGCAACCAGGGAGGATTTCTTGAGCCCTAAAGTGCTGGATACCTTTGCTGCAGCTGTACGCAAAGTCCTGGAGGTGCCTTGTCCTATTCTGTCATTCCCATGTTCAGTCTCCAGGGGGTTAGCAGAAAATCTGGAATAAAGTAAAATTTCTCACTAGAAATAAATGGGGATCCTCAAAGCTTGAGTTCTGCTGTCACTGTAAATAAAACCTGAAAACAAATACCAATAATAGACAAATTCCAACAGTTTGCCATGCAGCAAGCATAGTGCCAGATACATCACAAATCTACAACACTTTCATTTATTGATGTAGTCGTTACTCAGGGATGTAATTTATACTCATATCGCACCCCCGCCTCTATTTCTTTGTATTTTGAGATCCTGAGAAGAGTATAACTTAGAGTAAACCATTACTCAACACGAGAGGTCTTACAGGACCTGGTCTTTAGTGATGTTTGCCTCTTTCTACATGCATAGACATAATTTGGGGGGGAATAAATCTGCTTCTAGTTCTTTTGATTAAAATCTCTGTGACATCTCACAAAGGTGTTATCCCTTAAATGCAGACACCGTATGTAGTCATGGGGCTGAAAATTTTGATTGCCTGTTATTTCGGTAGCTGAAAAACTTAACTGTTGTCTCTTTCTCTTCATCCCTATGCCACACTGGCTAGGTTATTAGTGGGACCGTGCCTGACAAGAAGGTCTGGCTAGGAGAGACAAGCTCTGCCTATGGAGGGGGAGCTCCCAAGCTGTCCAATACTTACGTTGCTGGTTTTATGTGAGTACAATGTCACAGGTGTGAGGAAATTTTACCAATGGAAGGGGGTTGTGTAAATGCCCCACAGGAAGAACATCTTCCTCAGGCTTCCTGAGGAGAACAGGAAGGTTGAGGATCATAATCTTCCCACCCCTTCCTGTGTGCTTTCTCCACGCCTGAGGTTTGATGTAGGCCCAGGTAATAGCAGATTCCTATGTGAATGAGAAGTGTGAGAAAGTTTTATTTCTGCCCTCAAATCTGCAATGCTAACTTTGTCCTTTTGTGAGGATGGAAAGTCATTCATGAGATGGGTGTCCTTTTCCAATGTCATCCTTCTGCCACCATGAAATAACTAACCAAAGGGAAATTTAGTGATGAAAAGAATTTTCTCCAAGGACTCCAGTTGGAGTATCTTGTTGAAATAAACGAACTGTCCTTATCTCAACCCACAAGGTCTACCCTTTTTCTTCTGTCTCTTCCTCATCCTGATGTGGGGGGGGTGGGTGGAGTGAGTGAGAGGCCACATGGTTCTTTATTGCCAACTGGGCTCAAACCATGACAAACCCTTGGCCAGTGCAGGAGCATCCATTGCTGCTTCTGATTCCTACCGCCTGCAAATGGGAGTGGAGCAACTGTTCCCACCAACTCGGACCTCCAGAGGTGGTCTGAAATTATTTTTTAAGATAATCAATGCAATAATTGAATTGAAATTAGTTCTGTGATTTTAAGGAAGTCAGTGCCATGCCCTAATTCTTGCTTTCTTACTTCCCAAGCTGGTTGGAGAGGGGTAACGGTTTACTGTTGAGGTCAGCAATTTCATCTGCATGTTGTTTGCCTCATGTTTTGGCAGGTGGTTGGACAAACTTGGGCTTTCAGCCAGGCAGGGGATTGATGTGGTGATGAGACAAGTTTTCTTTGGAGCGGGGACCTATCACCTGGTGGATGCCAACTTTGAACCTTTGCCAGTATGTATGCAACCCTGCTAACACCATCTGAATGCTGCATGTGTTTCTGCATAGGCAACGCTGGATGTGGAGATGCAAGTCAGCTATTTTAACAATGCAAGATAGCAACAGATATTGTAAGATAGTTGCAGTTATCCTTGCACCTAAAGTTTTGTGTTTTACTATGGATTCATGTGTCATGTCATTTACTGCAACTGCAGGGGTGCAGCTAGTCTTCAGCACAGCAGAGACTGATTTCTGGGACATGATGCTCCAATTTGTATGCAGACACTTCTGGAGTTTACAAGGCATTTCTGGATAGAGTGTTTTGGTTTGAGTGCTCCTCAGCTGAATGATGAGTAGCTTTTAAACAGAAGTGACATGAGGTATAATAAATTGTATGTCAAGTGAAAACCAAACCAACATCAAGTCAAAACTCAAGCATTTCTTGGGTCATTAACATATTTAGCCTTCAGTAGTGGCTGAAGGATAATTAAATGACAAGATGCATTTGGAAGAGTTGGATTTATTAGGAAATAACATTCTGTTACAATGAAACATCATTATTTGAATGATACGTTGTTCTTGCATGTACAGTGTGTTTCTTTGTACTAGTAGCACTCACCTTAGGGTGAGAGGATAATATCTTTCTTTTTAGATTTCGTCTCAATTTTCCGCTTCCAAGTTGTGATTTTCACAGGCTTGTAGAGACTATATGACAGTAAACCCAGCATACAAGACTTTTCTTACCTGCCTGTTCAGCTGCTCCCTATGCATTGTCAAGCTTGTTGCTTTGGGCTTCTCATTCCCTCACTTAAAATAGATTTAATTTGGACTGAAAGAATGTCCCTTGTTCCTCACCTACAGGCAGTACAGATGCTAATCAAGCTAATAATGCTTTAGAGGCAGGGAAATCCACACCTATGTCCGTCAGTTTTAGTTAGCATGGAAATGAAGAAGCACAACAGTGTCAGAAGGCTGCACCTTCTTGCAGAGGTGCTGAGCAAGCAGGCTGATAGGAAGTTACTTCCTTGGGTTGGTGGTGAGTCAGGAGAGAAACAGGACAGTTTCTCTTCTAGGAAAACCACAAAGACAGACAGATGAGCTGGGAGAAGCTCTCTGAAACCAGCCAGCTGGAGCACGTCCTCCCCTGGGGCTGTACTTGAAGAAGCAATGCTGCAAAATGCAGCCTGCCTGCAGCCTCCTAGTCCCAAAACACATCTGTGCAGACTTCATGCTTTCTTTGGTATGGTCACAGACTTCACAGAGGAAAAGTAGTAATCAAGATGCAAGAAAAAGCAGACCTGGAAAAAATGAGTCTAGGTATCACCCTGCTCTCTGGCATTGTCCTGGGATGTCAGAGGATTTATGCTTGACTGGCATTCAGAAATTTATCCCAAGACCTGTTCAAAAGCATGATGTTAGCGAAAGGCATAAAGTCGTTGGGAACTTCCTCCCGGTGTTGTGCCTGTGGATTGGGCACAAGCTTTTCTGCATGAAGAGCAGCTCATCCCCTTTGGGTTCAGCCCTGAGGTGCTCTGTACCCTGCAGAAGTGTGTTTCCAAAATGCAGTGTCTCCCCTACAGAAAGAGCTATGAAATTTGCATATGAAGGGAAAAACTACTCTAAGATACCTTGTAAACACAGCTGCTCTGCAGCTTGGAGGCAGGGTTTTCTCTAGCTGTGCTGTGTGTGTGAATTTAAATAGATATGGTGAAAAACGTGGTAAAGCAAAAAATTACAGGGAACTGCCCCTCCCCCAAAATTGCCAGCTAAATGAACATTACATTAAGCACCATGTGGTGTACCTGGCATGTACACAAGTGCTTATGTGTGGGTTTTGTGCCTCCTAGGACTACTGGCTCTCGCTGCTCTACAAGAAGCTGGTGGGTACCAAGGTGCTGCAGGTCAGCCTGACAGGGGCTGATGAGAGGAAGCTCCGCATCTACCTTCACTGCACAAACGCCCTCCAGTAAGCCTCCAGAAAGGGCAAAATATCCCAGAAACTGAGCCTATGGCCACCTCTAGGCCAACAAAAGCAATCTGGGACAGTGCAAATATGTATGTTATTTCTGTGAAACCTCTTTCTCTCCTGATCTCCACTGTCATCTCTTGCCTTGCAGCCCAAAGTACAGAGAAGGGGATGTAACACTGTTTGCCTTAAACCTCTACAACATTACCCAACATTTGCAGCTACCAAATTACTTATTGAGCAAGCACGTGGATCAGTACCTCTTACTGCCTCATGGCAAAGAGAATATACTTTCCAGGTAAGCGTGCAATTCCTCCTCTGTAGAGAGGATTGTGAGTGGAGTTAGATAGCCTCTAAAACCTCACCTTGTTAAATTTGCAAGGTGGGGGGGGTGGGGAAAAAGAGGTTACCATTGTGTCATCTGGGGTTTTTTTCACTAAGGTCTGACTTGTTAAATCATGTCTTCTAAAATCAGACTGCTGAAAGCTTGCTAAGGTATGAGGACACTTGTTTGATGTTAATCGGGAGGCTTTTTCCTAGCATGTGTCAGAGCTCTGGACCAGCTGCTGAAGTCCTTTTTCTTTTGCACAAGCACATGTATATTGCTTTCGCAATAACTGGCTCCTGATTTACGACGTGTTCAGGATTTGTACGGTTTCTTCTTTTGTTGCTGCTAATGCATTGGCACAGGAAGGATCTGCTCTGTGGGCACAGAAGATATCTTAATATTTGCAGGAGAAAAAAACAATTAAAATGGGGACTTTTCAAAGCTTGTTCTGCTGTTAACCTCACTAGCAGGGTAAAAACCATGTACTTTTCAACTTGCTTGTGCTACAACTCTAAAGGAGTTCTTGCAGAGGGAGTGCAGCACACACAAACCCTCAAGGGAAGTTTAGTTTGGCTTTGCGCTGAGTTTATGTTTACACTTAGGTCCAGAGCTGTTAGTACTCAATGCCAAACAGACCACAGCTGCCCAAACAGTCTCTCTGTCTCTCTCCAGGTCTGTTGAGCTGAACAACCGTGTGCTACGAATGGTGGATGACAAAACACTCCCAGAGCTTATTGAAGAACCCCTTGGTCCTGGCAGCGTACTCGGCCTTCCAGCCTTCTCTTATGGCTTTTATGTTATCAAAAATGCCAAAGCTATTGCTTGCATTTAAATACAGACACAGAGGATAAATGTAAAGCACTTGGCTAGTAAGGAAGTTTAATCCTAGAAATTCACGTTTCTGCCATGAGATTTAGTTCTAGCAAGGCATACCAGTATGGTGGCACTGGTATGAGCTGTGGGCTAGGGAAGACATGAGGTCCCGCTGGGTAATTTGTACTTGAAAGATGTTTGTTAAGCTTGCAGAACAATTATCCAGGTAGAGCAAGCCCACGCAGCAGGGGCTGGTTTTGCTCTCAGTCCAGCTTGGGTCATTGCACTTGATCATGGGGCCATGCCATACATGGAGCTGCATCACCTTCTCACACTGCTCTTGGGGCTCTGCCAGCTGGGAACTGAAAACTCCCCTTTCCCTCTAGTTTTTGTAAGCACAGCTCTTAAAGCAGTTCCTTCAAAAGTTTGCCTTCACAAAGGATGAGTGGAATTTTTATTTTAGCTGTACTGCTGTGATTTTTGCCTGCAGCATGTGGGCAAGCCTGAGGAGGAGTTATGGTTGCTGAGGGCATCTTTGTCCGGCTGAGAACGGCTCAAGAAAATGAGAACGTCTGAGGAATGCTCTGACAGTAAATGTCATCCAGCTAAAAGCTTTTGCTGGCCCTCACCAGTCCCTGGCAGCCCTATCACTGACCTACAAAGACTGGGGCTGTGGTCTTTCCCAGGCCAGACAAAGCCCGACATGTTGATTTGTGATATTGTGCTGTCCGGCCGAGCCTGGATCATGAAAATGAGAAGGTCTGAGGAATGCTCGGATAGAAAATTGTTGTTATATTTGTCCCAGCGGTCAAAAAAAGACAGGAGACAGAAGGATACTTTCAAGCAAGCAGTAAAAGCACTTTATACCCTATTCCTCTAGTGGACTAGCTTTATGATTGGTTACACTCACTGTCCACATGCTCGGCAACAACTGCTGATTGGCTGTCACATGCTGGCCCCATGTCCATGGTCAGCAGCTGACCACTGATTGGCCATCACACACCGGCCCTGTGTCCATGGTCAGTTCTGGTACTGTTTCACATCCTGTTTCACATCCTGTTTCTGTGCTATCTTCCTCTTCACTCTCAGGCTCAACTGTTCAAGGACATAGCTCCACCCCTTCAAGGTCTGAGCTGCCAGCAGCCCAGTTCAACCCCTCACTTGGTGAAAAAACTGGTGAGACAGAAACACTTGATGAACTAGTTCTGGCACTGGAGGGGTCCAAACGGGGGCTGCAAGAGCATCAGCACACAAGTTCCCTTCATGTATGAATCCTGGCAGACTGGTATGACTGCAAATATGCGAGATATAACAACTATGCAAATGTTGGCTAATTACAGTCCATAGCATTTTTTACCTCTTTGAGCAGCGCACGGTCAACACACTGTGCAACATCTGCTCCATAAGCAGAGTCTGTAACAATATTTACAGCACAATACGAAAATATTTCAAAAGCAACAATGATAGTGCTAAGCTCAACCAATTGAGGTGACCCCTGTACTAAATGAACCAATTCCTGCCATTGCTTTCCATCATACCAGGTATGCTTTTCATACCATACTGCTTTTCCCAATTTCTCCAGAGCTGTCAGTAAAGACTGTTGAGCCTTGTAATGGGCTATCGGCTGCCAGCGGCTTTTGAATCACTAGTAACTCTGAATAGGTTTTAATAATTTGTGACTGGGAAGGTGATAGGATACCTGCCCTTCAAATACTTCCTGGGCCAATTGAAGTATCTGTCGGTCAGTGAAAGTGTTGCCATGGCTGCTTAAAGCCAGCACAAGCTTTCGGCCTTAGCACCTTTCCTGTGGGATCAGCCCTCAGACATTTGAGTTTCCTAGAGCCGGTCTTGGCCTTCTGGCCCTCCGTCGCACACAAAGATGTTGGATTTCTGTGCTCAGCGTGAACCTGTAGCCCCAGTATCTGTTGGTCAATGAAAGAGTTGCCAGGGCCTGCTTAAGGCCAGCAAAAGCTTTCAGCCTTAGCAGCTTTCCTGCAAGAGCAGTCCTCAGACGTTTGAATTTTCTAGAGCTGGTCTTGGCTGTTCGGCCTTCTGTTGCACATAAAGATGTCAGGCCCTGTGTGGACTTGGTGAGACTGTAGTCCAAATGTCTGTTCGTTAGTGAGAACGTTGCCATGGCCTGCCTAAGGCCAGCACAAGCTTTCAGGCTTAGCACTTCTCCTGTGGGAGCAGTCTTAAGACATTCACATTTCCTGGAATCTGGATCAGGGTGACAGAGCATTATCATCCATGAAGATGTCTGGCTTTCTCTTGGAAAGGAGATCCCGTAGCTCTAGTCTTGCTGGGTCAGGGAAAGGGTTGCTGGTGGTCACGTAAAGCCAGCACAAGCTTTCAGTNCGGACAGCTCCCATGGAAAAGGTGCTAAGGATGAAAGCTTCTGCTGGTCTGAAGTGGAACACTGGCCACGCCTTCTCTGACCAACGGGCTTGCTCTAGCAAGAGGAAGACTGTCATCTTCATGGATGATAGTGGGCATTCCGGCCGAGCCAGGCTGCAGGAAATACAAACACCTGTGGTCTGCTCCCACAGGACACACCCTAAGAATGGAAGCTTGTGCTGGTCATAAGAGGCCCCCAGCATCCGTTTCCCTGACCCACTAACACTGGTGCTATGGGCTCGCCCTTGCAAGAAAAAGACTGACAAATTCATGCATGATAACGCGATCTCCTTCCGAGCCGTGCTTCAGGAAATGCGAATGTCTGCGGACAGCTCCCATGGAAAAGGTGCTAAGGATGAAAGCTTCTGCTGGTCTGAAGTGGAACACTGGCCACGCCTTCTCTGACCAACGGGCTTGCTCTAGCAAGAGGAAGACTGTCATCTTCATGGATGATAGTGGGCATTCCGGCCGAGCCAGGCTGCAGGAAATACAAACACCTGTGGTCTGCTCCCACAGGACACACCCTAAGAATGGAAGCTTGTGCTGGTCATAAGAGGCCCCCAGCATCCGTTTCCCTGACCCACTAACACTGGTGCTATGGGCTCGCCCTTGCAAGAAAAAGACTGACAAATTCATGCATGATAACGCGATCTCCTTCCGAGCCGTGCTTCAGGAAATGCGAATGTCTGCGGACAGCTCCCATGGAAAAGGTGCTAAGGATGAAAGCTTCTGCTGGTCTGAAGTGGAACACTGGCCACGCCTTCTCTGACCAACGGGCTTGCTCTAGCAAGAGGAAGACTGTCATCTTCATGGATGATAGTGGGCATTCCGGCCGAGCCAGGCTGCAGGAAATACAAACACCTGTGGTCTGCTCCCACAGGACACACCCTAAGAATGGAAGCTTGTGCTGGTCATAAGAGGCCCCCAGCATCCGTTTCCCTGACCCACTAACACTGGTGCTATGGGCTCGCCCTTGCAAGAAAAAGACTGACAAATTCATGCATGATAACGCGATCTCCTTCCGAGCCGTGCTTCAGGAAATGCGAATGTCTGCGGACAGCTCCCATGGAAAAGGTGCTAAGGATGAAAGCTTCTGCTGGTCTGAAGTGGAACACTGGCCACGCCTTCTCTGACCAACGGGCTTGCTCTAGCAAGAGGAAGACTGTCATCTTCATGGATGATAGTGGGCATTCCGGCCGAGCCAGGCTGCAGGAAATACAAACACCTGTGGTCTGCTCCCACAGGACACACCCTAAGAATGGAAGCTTGTGCTGGTCATAAGAGGCCCCCAGCATCCGTTTCCCTGACCCACTAACACTGGTGCTATGGGCTCGCCCTTGCAAGAAAAAGACTGACAAATTCATGCATGATAACGCGATCTCCTTCCGAGCCGTGCTTCAGGAAATGCGAATGTCTGCGGACAGCTCCCATGGAAAAGGTGCTAAGGATGAAAGCTTCTGCTGGTCTGAAGTGGAACACTGGCCACGCCTTCTCTGACCAACGGGCTTGCTCTAGCAAGAGGAAGACTGTCATCTTCATGGATGATAGTGGGCATTCCGGCCGAGCCAGGCTGCAGGAAATACAAACACCTGTGGTCTGCTCCCACAGGACACACCCTAAGAATGGAAGCTTGTGCTGGTCATAAGAGGCCCCCAGCATCCGTTTCCCTGACCCACTAACACTGGTGCTATGGGCTCGCCCTTGCAAGAAAAAGACTGACAAATTCATGCATGATAACGCGATCTCCTTCCGAGCCGTGCTTCAGGAAATGCGAATGTCTGCGGACAGCTCCCATGGAAAAGGTGCTAAGGATGAAAGCTTCTGCTGGTCTGAAGTGGAACACTGGCCACGCCTTCTCTGACCAACGGGCTTGCTCTAGCAAGAGGAAGACTGTCATCTTCATGGATGATAGTGGGCATTCCGGCCGAGCCAGGCTGCAGGAAATACAAACACCTGTGGTCTGCTCCCACAGGACACACCCTAAGAATGGAAGCTTGTGCTGGTCATAAGAGGCCCCCAGCATCCGTTTCCCTGACCCACTAACACTGGTGCTATGGGCTCGCCCTTGCAAGAAAAAGACTGACAAATTCATGCATGATAACGCGATCTCCTTCCGAGCCGTGCTTCAGGAAATGCGAATGTCTGCGGACAGCTCCCATGGAAAAGGTGCTAAGGATGAAAGCTTCTGCTGGTCTGAAGTGGAACACTGGCCACGCCTTCTCTGACCAACGGGCTTGCTCTAGCAAGAGGAAGACTGTCATCTTCATGGATGATAGTGGGCATTCCGGCCGAGCCAGGCTGCAGGAAATACAAACACCTGTGGTCTGCTCCCACAGGACACACCCTAAGAATGGAAGCTTGTGCTGGTCATAAGAGGCCCCCAGCATCCGTTTCCCTGACCCACTAACACTGGTGCTATGGGCTCGCCCTTGCAAGAAAAAGACTGACAAATTCATGCATGATAACGCGATCTCCTTCCGAGCCGTGCTTCAGGAAATGCGAATGTCTGCGGACAGCTCCCATGGAAAAGGTGCTAAGGATGAAAGCTTCTGCTGGTCTGAAGTGGAACACTGGCCACGCCTTCTCTGACCAACGGGCTTGCTCTAGCAAGAGGAAGACTGTCATCTTCATGGATGATAGTGGGCATTCCGGCCGAGCCAGGCTGCAGGAAATACAAACACCTGTGGTCTGCTCCCACAGGACACACCCTAAGAATGGAAGCTTGTGCTGGTCATAAGAGGCCCCCAGCATCCGTTTCCCTGACCCACTAACACTGGTGCTATGGGCTCGCCCTTGCAAGAAAAAGACTGACAAATTCATGCATGATAACGCGATCTCCTT
The DNA here is from genome assembly GCA_013398225.1 of Steatornis caripensis. NCBI lineage: Eukaryota > Metazoa > Chordata > Aves > Caprimulgiformes > Steatornithidae > Steatornis > Steatornis caripensis. Next base: position 6,294 of record VZSC01008483.1, on the reverse strand, counting down.
CCGAGCCGTGCTTCAGGAAATGCGAATGTCTGCGGACAGCTCCCATGGAAAAGGTGCTAAGGATGAAAGCTTCTGCTGGTCTGAAGTGGAACACTGGCCACGCCTTCTCTGACCAACGGGCTTGCTCTAGCAAGAGGAAGACTGTCATCTTCATGGATGATAGTGGGCATTCCGGCCGAGCCAGGCTGCAGGAAATACAAACACCTGTGGTCTGCTCCCACAGGACACACCCTAAGAATGGAAGCTTGTGCTGGTCATAAGAGGCCCCCAGCATCCGTTTCCCTGACCCACTAACACTGGTGCTATGGGCTCGCCCTTGCAAGAAAAAGACTGACAAATTCATGCATGATAACGCGATCTCCTTCCGAGCCGTGCTTCAGGAAATGCGAATGTCTGCGGACAGCTCCCATGGAAAAGGTGCTAAGGATGAAAGCTTCTGCTGGTCTGAAGTGGAACACTGGCCACGCCTTCTCTGACCAACGGGCTTGCTCTAGCAAGAGGAAGACTGTCATCTTCATGGATGATAGTGGGCATTCCGGCCGAGCCAGGCTGCAGGAAATACAAACACCTGTGGTCTGCTCCCACAGGACACACCCTAAGAATGGAAGCTTGTGCTGGTCATAAGAGGCCCCCAGCATCCGTTTCCCTGACCCACTAACACTGGTGCTATGGGCTCGCCCTTGCAAGAAAAAGACTGACAAATTCATGCATGATAACGCGATCTCCTTCCGAGCCGTGCTTCAGGAAATGCGAATGTCTGCGGACAGCTCCCATGGAAAAGGTGCTAAGGATGAAAGCTTCTGCTGGTCTGAAGTGGAACACTGGCCACGCCTTCTCTGACCAACGGGCTTGCTCTAGCAAGAGGAAGACTGTCATCTTCATGGATGATAGTGGGCATTCCGGCCGAGCCAGGCTGCAGGAAATACAAACACCTGTGGTCTGCTCCCACAGGACACACCCTAAGAATGGAAGCTTGTGCTGGTCATAAGAGGCCCCCAGCATCCGTTTCCCTGACCCACTAACACTGGTGCTACGGGCTCGCCCTTGCAAGAAAAAGACTGACAACGTCATGCATGATAATGCGGTGTCCTTCCAAGCCATGCTTCAGGAAATGCGAACATCTGCTTACAGCTCCCACAGGATACGTCTTAAGAATGAAACTTGTGCTCGCCATAAGAGGCCCCCAGCAACCTGTGGGGTTCCTGGAAGACAACGGACCTGTTATGAGCAGTCCAGACCTTATCGGCTTAGAGGTCACGTGGCTCTAAGCCGGATGCAAAGGCGGAACTGGGGAGGACTGACGTATGTGCATGAACTGCGCATGAACAGCGTTAAGCAACAAATCATACAGAAACACATATGCGTGGACAGCTGCTTGTAGCCAATGAGCTTGAGTATAGAATACGTAACTGGGTATAGAGCTATGTATATAAGCTGAGCTATTCGCGAATAAAGTGGCATTTGCTTGATCACGTTGGTCGTGTGGCCTTTGTCCAGGAATCCACGCGCATCAAGGTGCGCCTGAATAGGGACCCTCAGATCGGCAATTGCAGAAGCAAGGATCGCGCTGGAGCCAAGGGTGCGGAGGTCAGCCGTAGCGAGTGCTGCCCCGGCACTTGGGAAGACGTCAAGACGCAATAAAGGGAACTCGCCCTGATCAGGTGAGCGGCTGGGGAGGAGATAGGGCAATAAAGCTCTGGCAACTCCTTCACTGAATAACAGAGACTGGTGTTGAGGACTCGCCCTTGCAAGAGAAAGCCCATCAACTTCATGGATGATCATGGGCATTCTGGCCAAGCCAGGCTGCAGGAAATACGAACATCCGTGGACTGCTGCCAGAGGAAAGGTGCTAAGGCTGAAAGCTTGTGCTGGCCTTAAGCAGCTCCTGCATCGCTTTCACTGACCAACAGAGACTTGGACTACAGGCTCCCCCACAGCACAGAGTGCCTCAAATCCTCTCATGTGACAGAGCACCGGTTGGCCGAGACCGGCTCTAGAAAACTTAAACATCTCAGGACTGCTCGCACAGGAAAGGTGCTAAGGCTGAAAGCTTCTTCTGCTGTTTAGAGCACCCTAGCTATCTTTTCCCTGATAAATGGAGCCTGGGGCTACGGGCTTGCCCTTGCTATAGAAACGATGACATCTTTATGTCCGGCTGAGCGAGGCTCCAGGAAATGTGAACTTCTGCGGACAGCTCCCACGGGAAAGGTGCTAAGAATGAAAGCTTGTGCTGGCCATAAGAGGACCCCACGAACCGTTTCCCTGACCCACCAACGCTGGAGCTAGAGGCTCACCATTGCAAGGAAAAGCATGACATCTTTCTGTATGAGCATAGGGTGTCCGGGCAACCAGGCTACAGGAAATTTGAACGTCTGAGGACTGCTCCTGCAGGAAAGGTGCTAAGAATTAAAGCTTCTGCTGGTCTTAAGCATCTCTGGCAACTCCTTCACTGAATAACAGAGACTGGTGTTGAGGACTTGCCCTTGCAAGAGAAAGCCCGTCATCTTCATGGAAGATCATGGGCATTCCGGCCGAGCCAGGCTGCAGGAAATACGAACATCCGTGGACTGGTGCCAAAGGAAAGGTGCTAAGGCTGAAACCTTGTGTTGGCCTTAAGAGGCTCCCAGCATCCGTTTCCCTGACCCACTAACACTGGTGCTACGGGCTCACCCTTGCAAGAAAAAGACTGACAACTTCATTAGGCCCACAAAGTTGATTAGATGAGTGGAGCATCTCTCTTATAAGGAAAGGCTGAAAGAGCTGGGTCTATTCAGCCTGGAAAAGAGAAGGCTGAGAGGAGATCTGATCAATGCTC
>VZSC01008482.1:38816-60701 GCA_013398225.1 Steatornis caripensis | reverse complement strand
GAGCTTAGCTTAAGGTTGCTCTGCCAGCAGTGGTCAGGGAGGGTTCTTGGATTTTGTGTGGAACAGAGTACAAAGGAAGTGTAGTGAGTAACCAGGTCTGCTCAGAAGNAAGGGCGTGGGGCAGGTTCCCGTTCTGGGTGGTGTGCAGTGAGTGAGCGGCCGCGTGGTTCTTTGTTGCCGGCTGGGCTCAAACCACGACAGATGGTCTGCAGCGAGCTTAGCTTAAGGTTGCTCTGCCAGCAGTGGTCAGGGATGGTTCTTGGATTTTGTGTGGAACAGAGTACAAAGGAAGTGTAGTGAGTAACCAGGTCTGCTCAGAAGAAACCCACTCAACTGCCCAGGAGCAGATGGGGGAGGAAGAAAGAGGATAGTACAGGTCAGTCCATTAGAAAACAGCATTTAGGCACTTCTGTATAAAGAAAGAATCTGAAGATTTTAGGTTTGCTTCTGCTACATGTACAAACGTTATCATCCCAGAAGAATTACGTATGTAGGATGAACACACTGGCTTTCAGTGAGGTTTCAGCCTCTCAGTTGTGTGTTTGGTCTATTGTTCTTTCCTAATGATACAAAAAAGTTTGTCTCAAACAAATGGGACCTAAAAGGAAGGACAAGTGCCCAGAAGGAAGAGAAAGAGCTCTTCCAGTAAAGACTTCTGTGGGCCTTCCCATGCTAACAGAGCAAAGTCGGGGGAAGGTGGTGTCTGGCATGAGCTACACAAGGCAGGGCAGCATCCCTCATGGGAGAGCGGAGGTCTGACCTACAGTAAGCAGGTGTTGAAGCTCTAGATGAGGTTGATAAGGAGGCGGAAATATCCACCTTAATCAGGAAACCTCAAATACTTACAGTGAAGGCTCAGTTCTTACTACTGAGAAGTGGGTCTCAGAAACAGGACAAAATCTTTGATGAAAGAAAGATGTAGAAAAAACCCCACACTGAACAGAGCTGGATCAGTCCACACCATCCATGCTGAGATGGCTGTATCTAGACTGGAGCATCATCACAGCAAGGAGTAAAACCACAGAATGTTGTGGTTAGACTGACTCACTCCCCGAGCGATGTCAACAAGTTCAGTCTACCTTCTGAAGGACGCCAACTGGCAGCTGTTGCGTCACGCAAAACCATCATGCAACCAAGCAACCTGAAATCATTTCAAGCAGCCTGTCCCCTCAGGGCTGCCTCAGTTGTGGTACAAGGAAGGGATGAGAAGAACAGGTTTATCCAATCCTCTCTCTCGCCAGGCACTTGATTTGTCTCCAAGAAGTGGTGCAGTTTGACAGCAATAATACAGCAGTGTATGCTGAACAGCGTGTGTTGGGGAAAAAGGCCTGATAGAATTATTTGTTCTCCTGCTGTTTTGCAGGGCGAGGCTCAAGGCAGGACCTAGAGCCCTTTCTGAACATGCCTCATTTCACGCACATGCTCTGCAAGTATTTTTACCTTTCATGCGCACTATGGCCTGGCTATGGTCCTCGCCTTTGGCGTTTCTGGCGTAGCAAGTATAATTCCGTTTCAAGTCCTCTGGTGTGGCTTTTGCAACTGTTAGAGTCCTTATCACAGTTTTGTCTTCAAAATCTCTAGTAATTTCACTGTAAGAGAAAAACTAGAGCGTTACATATGTGAAACTATAGCAAGTTCTTCGTGACAAATACTCCTTTCCCTGATATAACCCGAGTCTTCCTTTAAAAAAACCAAAACACCTAAACTAATATTTATAAATCGATACACACTTCAGATTTTAATGCAGCTGTTCCTTTATCTGATTTTCCTTAATATTTATTTTGCCACTCAATTTTCTCATTGCAGCTGTGTCACATTGCACTTCAGAGAGAAAGGAAGTTCCTGCCTTCAAAACAAGATCTCATGAACTCAGTATTCTGAGTCCACATCATATTCCCTGTGCGATCCTAGATGAGTCACTTTGTCTTTCTCTGCCTTAATTGATCATCTTCAAAACAGGGATAATAATATTTTCTTTTGCCTTTCCTTTTTATATGTAGGTTTGCAAACCGATTGGGGCAGCAACTGCCTTGCACATTAATTCAGCACCCAGCAAATGAGACTCCAAACCTCATTTGAGGAGTTCTTGTAACAATCTCTATTCCTCCTAATCAATACTATGTTTAATGCTACATTTTTGTTTTCAGCCTCTGTTTTTTGAAACATTTTTATCATTTTATGGTATTTGGGAACACTCCTCTAAAAAAAAATCGTGTCTGCCTCTGTCTTAGAAGTCCCACAACAGCACCAGCTTTGGCCCCACTACTAGGACCTAAACAAGTCATGATGGGAACTGGTAAACAAAGCTCCCTCAAATCCTTCTGTAAGACAAAACACTGTCCAGGTCTGGGGGCCTCCTCCCTGGAGCTCCTGGTGCTCATCACAGCATGGTGCAGACACAGGGGTTTCTGATTAATGGCGAAGTGGGGGATTCCACACTCCTTTGCAAGGGAAAATGGCACTGTCACATGTCTGTACCCAGACCCCTCTGCAGGACTCAAGAGAAGGTTAGATACAAATGAAGGTTCACATTACTATGTTACCTTTGTGTGACTTTTATCTTGGGATCCCCAATGTCATCTGTGTTTTTCCCATCTATGGTCCACCACACCTCAGTCCGGGAGTCCTTCAGGAAGGTGAAGAAGACCTCACAGGACAGAACAAGGTCATCTCCTGGGAAGAAAGTGTCATGGTCAGGTATTGCAAAGTAAGAACAGCATCACCCTGACTTCTGTGCTTTCCAGTGGTCCCACCAGCCTGAGCTCTGCCTCCCTTGAGGAGAGAATGATGCCAGCATCCACCTTCAGACATCTGATAACAGTTTAACACCCCAGACATGTTGATTTATGATAGACAAATAAATAGGGAAAAACATCCTGCCTTCTCAAATGTGTTACAAATTCTTTGGGTGAGTCAATTGGTGCAGTCAAAGGGAGATGCTCCATGCAAATCACTTCCTTGGAAAGCCGGGCAGTGTGAATCATCCCTACGGCACAGAGGACAGATGCCATAAACCAAAGAATCCAGCTCCACAAAAACATTTTGGTGCGGGAACACTTCTTCAGGCATTTCACTTAACTGTGAATATCTCTGTGATCAGCCTGCAAGTGATTTTATCTTATAGAGTGACTATAGAAGTCTGACTAGAGCCAAAAAAGCTGTGCTTTAAAATGAAGACTCTGCTGCTAATCATCATTCGCATCATATTTATTACAGCAATGTAATGGGACATGATCCACTCAATATAAGGAATTGCTCCAAAGAGCTATCAGTCTAAATAGATAGGGTGGGGGAAGGGGTGTGGTACCCCATTACACAATGCTGTGAGGCCAGCAAAAGGAGAGCTGTCATTAATCAGGAAGTAATCAGCCAAAACAGGGAGAGGACATGAGCAAGAAGTGGCCAGAAGGCTGAAGGCACTGAGGGGCTGAATGAGGGAGGGTTAGAGCAAACCACAACCAGGGACAGGGCTGAAACAATGTCCTACAGGACTTTCTCTAAGCAGCTGAGGGTCCCTGTTTCATCATCTTCTGCAGCTGCGGTCCTGCATCTCCATGCCTGAATATCTATCTATATTTTTACTTGCAAAATAAACTTTTAAAGTTGTGCTCTTCTGGCATCGAGAACTGGCACCCTACACTCTCTGCCAGGCAAGCTGTGGCAGCTCATGTGCTCTGCGAGGGAAAGCACCAGGGATGCAGTGGAAGAGGAGAGTTTCTGTGCCTCCCCATCTCAGCAGGCAGCAAGCATTGCAATTTACCTGCTTCCAGTTCATAGACAACTTTCTCATTTGGAGAGGTGAATTGTGGTGGCAAGGCCTTGCTGGGAGATCCTGCAGGAGAGAACAAAGAGCCCCCACAGGGACCCGGACTTCATGAGAACCTGGGGTCCTTGCAGCCTCGCTCACAATGCCCTTGCGCCCCACTGCACATGACCCAACCTAACTTGTGATGCAATCCTGCTGCAGAGTTCCATGCAAAGAGAAATCTAATCCTAGTCCCCAAACTCAGGGCCAGACCCAGATTTTCAGGTTCCTTCAAAGTTTAGGTAAGTCCACATGCAAGTTTTTGGGCCTCTCACATCAGAAGAGCTCCATACCCCTCACCTCCCGCAAGGCACAACCCACACCAGTTTCTTTTTATTGGTGCTTCTACAAAACAAAATACAAACATAATTTCCTGTTGCAAGTACTTAATTCAGCTTGTAAAGCAGCAGTTGCCATGGGACTCAGCATGTGCTCTACTGTTCACTAGGTTTTTAAGCTCTGTCTACAGTAATTCCCTGGTAGGTAGGCTGAGCCCTTGTGCCTGAGAGGGTCCTGTCTAAGTTCTGGGCTGGGTAAGTGGAGCCCTGCCTAGCCAATTAACAGTCTCAACCTCAGCACGCAAGGCTTTGAGATTGCAAGATGATCGAGGCAAGTTGGCTATAATGGGACAATCCCACACACAATGACAAACAAGGGGCACTGAAGACAAAAAATGAGCAAGAGTGCCAGGGTTATGCACTCACAAGCCAGCAGAGGGTACCCCTGGCCATCTCATGGGCTGTACCTCACCAGCCTAAGCCTGGTCACCCTCTGTGTAGTTTGGGGCATTTGACGTGGTGGTGGGTAGGCTCTCCAGTGCAACATGTCCTGGGCAGTCACACGAGGCTGACCACAGCAAGCAAAAATATAGCAGGTCAGTTGGGTAATGGAGATTGAGCACAACCACAAATGGATCCTGTGACAGACTCTTCTAGCTGTTTTCCAATTATCCACCTGCATTTTACACATTTTAAAGTCATTCTTACCCACCACCTTCATATTTATGGTTCTGGTGAGATTATAGGTTCTTCCGTGGTCCTTAAATGTCACAATACAAGTGTAATTCCCTTTATAAGCACTGCGGACAATGCTGATGACAAGCCTGGGCCCTTGTGGGTGTCGCTCATGGAAGCCATCCACCAAGATGCAGTTCTAGAATCAGGCAGAAAAACACTTGAGTTTTGGGATTCAACAGTAAAGATATTGGCTTAAGTGCTACTACAAAGATCCGGTTTTAAACTATGAATATGATACTTGGGATTGTGATGTAGGTTGGACCTAAATATCATGAACTTTGGGCATGCTGGAATACAAGCCGGTATGTTCATTCACCTTGAATGAGCTGATGAAGCTGATGACCCTAATAGTTGTATCCCACCTTAAATACAGACAATTTTATAACAGAGAGATCTAGGATCCAGAAGTACATTTACAATCAAGGTGAGCACCTCAGCAAAGTGAGAGACAGGAAGAAAATGCTGATGTATTCACAAATGGATACTAAGACTAAAGGGTATGTCCCCGGTTGCTGTCAGCATGTCTAACTCTTTTGGGACTAATCAAGCTACCCTGACTGACTTCAGCTGAGGATGTGGCCCAAAAATTGGCAACTGGCAAACAAGAATCTGTAGTACAGAAACCTTAATAACACTTCTTTCTCTGTCAGGCGAGGCAGGAAACCTCTGCCAAGTACTAAGCTAGAGATCCCTTTTCAGAAAGGGGTTATGCAGATGACATTTTGATGGTCATAAAACCCAAAGATGTGCACGTTTTCTAAAAGATTATTTCTGAATGCTACATTTCCAAATCAGATAAATCCTAATGGGGCAGTTTAAGACAGGGGTCACATACCATTTCTAACGATTTTTATTAGGCATGGAATGTCTTGCTGCCTGAAAAATTACTTCCATGGGGCTTTTTGTTTCATTCTGCTAATTGATTGTTGAGATGTGAATTTCAGTGAATGGTACAAGTAAAGCATTTCAACTACTGGAGTGAAACTGCTCCTCTTGGATACAAAAGTAAGTTTTTCCTGAAGAGTTTTAGAGTTTTGGGGTTTTTTTTCTTTCGGGGTGACTTTGTTTTTTAAAATCAGTAGATATATTTGTTGTAACTTACTTTATTATTAAATTAACTCATACAGAACCTTCTACCTAGAAATCCAAAAGAGTAGTTTTACCCTTCAACTCAATAGAAACAAAACCCTTAAACTTCATTAACAGCTTCATCACTGGGGAGACTGAAACATAGTTCCAAGATTCTCATGCCAACCACTGCTTTTTCAGATACAACACTGCATTCCTCCACTACCCAAGTAAGTCCTTCTTACCAAGTACCACTTGACAGTTGGTGTTACACTAGCAGGGTAAAACCCATCAATATCTGGACATACGATCGTCTCATTGGTATGCTCCAAGTAGAACATTTCCTCAGCAGGTTTTATTGAATGGCTCACACAGGAGCGTTGGTCTTTCGGAACAACCTCCAAGGGAAATGCAACTTTGCTGCAGTAGGTTGTATTTCTAAGAGCAGAGGGGGATAAGGCTGATTAGTTGAAACTTGTTTACTCCCATAGCGGTGGAACAAAATAAAAATCACATCTGCAATAATGAGCATCATAGCACTGATGAGGTATATATAGCTTTAGTTGACTCATTTATAAATGGGAAAAAACCCACCATTAGAGATGGCTGCACTAACTCAGAAGAGCCTATAAAGATGACTAACAAGTAACATCCACTCCCCTGCTGGTAAAGCAGATAATAGGGTCAAAGACCTGATGAACAAGAGACAACATGAAGATCAAAGACAGCTCTTGTGCTCTGTGCATAGCAGATGCTATGTTCATTCTGTACCACACTTAGAGACATTTTTAATTTCCTAGAAGTCTGAATCTCATGAATCTTTGCCAAATTAGCATGCAGTCAAAACATTACCCCTGTATCCAAAGCTATTTTTACTCTAGACATACAGATCACTTCTTAATGCTGAGTGCCTGTGGATTTTACCATGGGCTCAGTAATAATATTTTCATGGATACTTGCAGCTAGCAAGGAGAGGCATGCTCATTAATGTTTGCAAGGCTCCAAGTATTATTACGATGTAAATTGGCTCAGCACTGCGCAGTCTGATAATTGTAACATTCTTTTCCATTAATGTGTATGTAAGCGGTCTTCTCCCTACAGAAAGACCTGGTGCTAACAGCGTAATTCTCCTGCTTCCATGAAAGTCCTTTGGTTATGCTAAAGACATACAAAAGCTGCACCGCACAACCTACCTGAGCATGCAAGTATAATTCCCAGTGTCATTGAGAAGAGCAGGCCAGAACCAAAGTGTGTCTTTCTCCTTACTGATGTGATTGTCCGGGAGACGAAAATTAATGGGTTCCTCCAGATCCCGATCCTGCCCAATCCTGTACCAGATCAGGGTTAAGCCAGCAGAATGGGCTGTGCTGTAGTTGTACTTTAAGAAGGTCTCGAAAAGTGGGCATTTGATCTTGGCAGGTTCCCCATCGTAAATCTGGATCTGCTTCATGGTGTCCACACCCCAGTCATCGCAGCGTTCTGCAGCCAGGAAGAACAAGGTACTTTAGCTTGCACATCTGCAGAAGAAAAAGAGTTCTGCCCATGTTTCCCACAGCCCTTGGTCCTGTCCCCATTAAAATCAGAGGCCAAAATGTAGTGTTTTGAGTGGAAGCAAACCGAGCTCCTATAAAGCAGAGCAAGAATACTATGTTCATTTCGAGAGAACCTGTGAACCCCTACTTTAATTTGTACACCTCCTACATTTCTTCCGAGCTATTGATCCCCCATCAGGACAATAGGATAGGGTATTCCTGCATAACACCAGGCTTCCTAGAGACCTCAAAAAAAAAAATTCAACGCTAAAATCTTGTGTGGGAAAATAAAGTACAGATGAAAATAATGTTAGAGGTGTGTGTGCATCCATGCACAGGGAAGATGGAATTAGAGGTGTTGAAATAAGAGAAAAAACCAACAAAACAATGCAAATATGAATCTTCCTTAGAGCTATGGGCCAGTACCCTGGCAGAAGCTGGACTGTGGGTTCTGGGAGCAAGGACTGTCTTTCCTGTGATGGATTCATGCGATGCCTGTGCAGGCTATGATAATACAAAAAGTACAAGCAGTAATTAGTGACACATAGCAACCATTTATAGTGAAGTTTGGGAAGCAAGGCTGAGGGGCAGAGAAGACAGCATGTAGGAGATGGCAGCAGGTTCTCTCGAGGATCCCCAGACAGGCCCCAGGTGCAATCTCCAAGCACAGTTCAAAAGGCTCAGTGAGCAACAGCCATGCAGTGCCTTTTTTTTATTTATTTATTCTTGTCATTAGTCACTAGTTTCAGGATAAACAGCACAGTCAAAACCCACTTCTCTCTTCTGAGCGCTCCTTTCCACTCCATTCCTCCTACCCATCAGGATGCCCAGTCACAAAGGGATTTGGTGCAAGCAAAGCACAGTACCAGGGTGTCAGCAAACCTGAGAGCAACCCGCACTGCCGGCATCAGCTGAGACACACAGAAGCTGCTGTCACTGCATCTCCTGTCTCCCTGTGCTGATGAGGCAGAGCATGGCACAGCATGCTTTCCAGTGCGTCTTTTGTAGCTGCTGGGAGGCATTAGCTAGGGCAGCCTGATGACTGAGACCTCAAAATGAGTCGAAGAGGAGAGGGGTGTGCTGCCTGCAGCAGTCCCCAGGAACGGTGTCTCAGCATATCACAGGCACACCAGAGACAACACTGCAAAGCCTCTCGAGTTTGCAGATATTAGAAGAACTGGGACTAAGAGCAAAACCAGAATACACTATGCTCTTTGAGCCCAATTCTTCTGAACTGACTTCACAGGCCCAAAGCAGGATTTCTGGCATTTTATCTTCTTTAAATAGACAGTGGGACATAGCCTGGCCCCAAATTCTTAATTAAAAAAGCAGAGAGAGAAACCTTTGAGAAGACAGGCCCACAGCGCTTAAAGGCAACAGTGCTAACTCCTGTGTCTCAGCAATGGTTGGTCACAGCAAGGAGGAATCTGGGCCAGTAAGAATAGAAATGTTTTCTGGTCAGTTTACATATAAAATGTAAATGCAAACTGCACAGCCATGGTCCACCGAACACCCATATGACAGAATGCTACTTCTGGAGGAGAAGAATGAACTGTGCTAGGAAGAGGCAGTGAAGCTACCCAGAGTACAAGTATTTGCTAGCAGGAACCCCAAACCCAAGCAGCTGGAGAGTACCATCGGTCACCATCTAAGAAACACATAGATATTTCTTTCAAAACTGCATAGCATTATCCAGTGTGGCTGCTATTGGAATTTTGTTATGGCTTTCATGGTATCACTGCTACCACAGCCAGCACCAAGGCTCATTTTGAAAGACCAAACCACTATTGGAAGTCTTATGCCATGGGAAGGTGCATAGTCAACAGTCAAGGCCAACTGGAACCCATACGCTGCTTTATGCTGGTGGGGTAAAACTGCTGGATTAGGCATGGTCAAATTTCCAGAGTGGTAAATGAGATAAATGAACCTGTCAGAGACTGGTGCATGATAAAGCACTGATTGCTATTCATGGAGGGAGGGCTTTTGTTTTTATAAAGAAAGGCTTTCCTTCTGAAAGGTGCAGACCTGGGTCTGTGAATCAGGACACTCAGGTTCTCTTCCCAGCACCTGACTTTGCTGTCTCCACCTGGACTGCATAAAGGCAAATTGTCCTTATTACTTCAAATGGCAGGACTGGAGTAGAAGAAAAACTATATAAAACATTACAGTACTGAAATTCTTGGAGTCAAGATCAATGAAACTTGCAATCACGAACAGCTCTTGCATTGTGCAACAGCTCATAAATCAGCATGGTAAAACTACTTATCCGTTCTACCTGAAAGAGTTATTGAAAATAAATACAACTATTTTATTTTTTTTCTTCCTAGATTGCTCAAAAGCAATGTATGGGCCTTGTCATCTTGACTGAGGAAGAGGTGACTGTTACTGCTCTTCACTATAAGAGTTGTACATAGAGATTTTGTCTCAGAGCTGGCTAATTCACCTGACTTCAGGAACACCGTCACAATGAACAGCTAGTCCTAAGGCTCCCCACATACATCCTGCCTTGGGGTGCTGTGTGCTCCAAGCTGAACCCCAAACACAGCACATAACCATGCTGGTAATGTGCAGCCACACCACAGCCCGCAGGAGCAGCTGTGCTGCTTGAGGTCACAGGCTGTGCTTGCCACCCTGCTCGTAAGGACTCCTCCTGGCTGCCAGGGCGAAATCAGCCTAGCACAGCTCCGAGGGCTCAGGGAGCAAAGCCACGACCCATCGCTCACAGTAGAGATAGCAAAAACAGCACAGGCTGGAGGAGACCTTTCATGCATAAAACACCGAGGACTGAAGTTGTGGCGCTTCGTGCGACTTCCCTCCTCCCGTGCCATGCTAACAGTAGTACTGCTATTTTGGTTTTTCAGGGGTGTTTTATACCTGAGATAGCCAGGCTCTGCCTAACATGTCGTGTGAGGAGACCGACCACAAGGCATCCCTCACACACACCTTTTTGAGCCTCTTCCTCCTTGTCTGTGATGTGGCTCTTCTCTCCGTGCCAACAACATCCTTTGCCATGATGGCACTTTTGCAGCAGACCCCAGCGGATGCGTCAAGCCCAGACAGCTGGCTGCACTCCCCACACACACGTAACATGGAGCAGATGCTCACATTATTATTTCTATAATTTTACGGATCCAACAGCTCCCTGCAATGTTTTGTGCCTCTTCCATTATTTTAACCTTTATTGGATATTCAGAGTCTATTTGCTGCTAACATCAGCATGCAGCTACTTGGATGTCAGTCTAAGCTGGCGAGCGCCTGAAAAAAAATGGTATGACTTCACACTGAACCTCACTGACATAAAGCAGCTAGCACTATGAAAAAAACAAACCCGCACACACATTGATATACCCTGACTCTAGTAACAATATTTGAGGGGCCATTGCAGAAAGAAGATGCAAGGACTCGGTTCTAATTGTGAGAAACAGCACAAACTACTACGGTGCCATGCCCATTTGCAGCAACTCACACTTGTTGTCACACTGGCTAAGTCTAGGAAGTGAGTTTCTTATCTCTTGAAATGTTTCCTGCACAAAATAGCTATTGGAGCTCCTGATTAAATCACGTGGGATCAGCATTCATGCTCCAACTTCAGAAGTTCACTGACAAATGGAAACCAGTGAAGAGATGAGGAAGCTATATGCAGCTCCACGGTCCCTTCCATGCTGCAGCAAATGGAGCACTACACACATAACTGAGGAATACAATAAAATTCTCTAAAAACCCACCATCCCACAAATGCATCTTCCTAGAAACGCCTCTGCAAAACACTTTCTAAAGAAGCCACTTTTTTCTCATTACCAATTAGGGGTACTGCAGATGCCTCAACTGACTCCTCTTAACTGCTGGGTGCTCTGTAATGACACAGCAAGGCAGTCTACGACCCATAAAATCTACCCGTGACAGACAACGCAGAAAAAAAGCAAGAAACGGCCCTGCTTCCACAGCCCTGCTTGGGAAAAGGGATGAGGACTATACAGGCTGGGGGGAGGCTGCATGGTAGAAGAAAACACCCACCTCCAGCATTGGAAGAGAAAGTGCAGACAGAAAGGTCAGGGTAAGGATGCCCATCTTGATTTCACGCGCTCCTCCTCAATGCACACTGAGAACTAGGTGAACTGGCAAAGTTAACTCCAAATGTCTTCCCTGCTTGGACTGTATCTTGCAATCCATGATCACAGAGGTATCTACGTACTGATACAAGGGACAGAAACATCTTCTGTTACGGAAATAGGCAGATCTGTTCCATTTCTGAATGTGGTGTTACAACACCCTTAAACACCAGGTATCCCAAAACAGAATCCTCCTCAGAAGCCAAACAGAATTGAGCGAAGTGGCTTCTCCAGATGCAAAGTAGAAAATGAAAGGAGAGAAAAAAAAATAATGATGCTGCTCAGCTGCATAAAGGTGAAAACAGACATTTCTGGAAACCTTTCCCAACCTTTTGCTTATTGCACTGATTTACCCCCTTTGGAACAGAGCTCTGAATACACACACCTGAAAGGCTCCTGAGATGCATCTGCAGCAACCGTTACAAGCACCCACACAGTCAAAACAGACATGAAATTGGTGCAATTATTTGGATTTTTCAAGAAGAGACAAACTGCTTAACCCACGGATCAAAAAAGAAAACTAGAGTAAGGCCACATCAAGAAATGTCATCCCATTTTGTCCAGTTCGGCATTTGTATGCAGTCATTTTAAGTACATCCATTTAAAAAAAAATTCTTAACCACCAAACTCTACCAGCTCCACACCACCTCCACCCCTGGGGCTACAAACAAAGGCTTCCCCTAGTTAAAATTTCTGTGAAGAAACAATAAAGAGCCATCCTTATGAGAGGTCATCTACCATGCTGGTACAAATTACCCTGCCATTTGCCAAATTGATGTGCCCTTCTTAATCATCTCTAATTTTGGGAGGGGGCCTGCCTTGCATGCAGACTGGGACCATGCAGTGGCAGCAGGGCACAAAGCCATCAATGCTGCTGCTTGAATGACACAGCAAACCCCTCTTCCCCACACCATTTCAGCAGTGCAGCCCCATCTGATGCTGCTATCTCAACAGCTTCCTACTGTCTTCGGCCGTCCCTGCTGCATTATCATAGCAAAGCTGCTATGAGTCAGCCTCCACCCGGGGAGCACAGCCAGGCCAGCGGTTAGCTTGATGCAAGAATCAGCATCAATAAGGCAGAAAAAGCTGTTTGTGCAAAGTGATTGAGAATTACTCATTACTATCTTAAAAAAAAATTCCTCCCTCCCTCCTTTCGAGCTCACAGCGGTCAGCGAGAAGGAAGCAGAGGAAGCCAGGCTGAATGGAGAAGTTGCACTGTGAGCACCGGCCGTTCCAGCTGTGGTCAGCAGCCATGCGTGGGTGCGCTTTCCCTTTACACCAGTGCCAGAAGCACACACTCTTCCCCTTCATCTGCATTTTTTCATTCACACGCACATCCTGCGCAAGACCATCCCATGCTCCCCAGCTGAGCAATTAGGCAGCACGGCAATGCAGCGTTTCCCCACACGGCCTGTATCCCATCTGACTGTACAACATGGCAAAGGGAGGGCAGCACGAAACAAAACAAAATGAGAACATCTTTCCTGAACTGCGAGAAGAGGCACAGGCCCAAACACAATGAAATTGGTGGGAATGACAGAGAGCTTGGGTTAGCCCTAGCCAAGATCAGCTAGCTCTCACCACTTGCTCCCACTACCTCCACAGCAGTGATGGTGGTCAGAGAATGCCTAAAACCTGGTCATAGCTCAATGTTGTACTTGAGGCTCAGCCTGGGAGCTGCATGAACTCTGCAGGAATTTATAAACTGACTTCCAGAGGAAACACATCAAAAAGGAACAGTCATAACCTCATTGCCTTCCTCCCACAGCCTCTCAAACAGAACAAGCAAGTGGAAGCGGTCCTGGCACAAACCTCCCTGTGACCAGACCCGATGCACAGAACAAAGCCCAGCCCCATCAGTGTTGTTCTGCCGCAATGGCACCGGCAACGTGGTTTTACGCTTCTCTCCAGTCTCACCATAACCATCCTGTGTGGCCACTGAGCTATGATGCCTCCACAGAAGCAGCTCCACTGGATGCTGCACACTAGGATTGTGTGGGTGTCTCTCTCTCCTCCCAGCTGCTTTTATCATCTAAATAGATAGGACAGCCAAGGAAGGAAGAAGGAAAAGGACTTCCTGTTGCAGAACAGCTCATCATTTCCAAAAGCACTTACACTTCGTGGTTGTTTAACTTTAGATCCTGAAAGTCTAGTTTAAACAGGTGTGATGGTCTGCCTCTGCCAGATTCACGACAAACAAGCTGTCTGTGTAAACTTCTGTTGACTTCAGAAGAGGCGGCCAAGGCATAACATCAAAAAAAATGATGATTCTGTAATGGAGCCCATAGCTTCTGACTCTGAGTTTCCTTATCTAATCAAGCACAGCCTGTAACATGGTGAGGGGTAGTTGTTGTTCGTGTCTTTTAAAACTCCTCCACAGTGAGCTCCATGCCTTCATTCTCTATCTGTGAAAAGCTGTGTTTACTGTATGTGGCACAGAGTGTTTTGGTTACCTCCAGCAACTGGGAAAAAAAAAAAGTTTGGTTTTCTCTAGCAAGCTCAACATGTTTTACTGGATGCTTTTTTTAAAATTGAGATCAAAAGATACAGGTAGGGGTATGAACTGCTTCAAAGCCTGAAGCAGAAAAGGAGCAAATCACTACTTTCCATCCCACTTCATTGAGAAAATTGCTGTGTGAAGCAAAGCAGAGCAGCATGGGAGCAGGAGAGGTAGAGAGAGGAAACGGAACAGCCTGTTGCAAAATCATCTGTAGGAGAGACAGCATGAAAAGGAGGTTTACCTCATTAGCACCACCGCAGAGCTGTGCTCAAGCTGGCACGGGCTCTTCTGTGTGCCTGGGACATCAGATTGGGACTTGACAAGGTCCAGCGTCAATTCCTGGCTTTGTCACAGGCTTGTTTAGCTAAACCCATGCAGCTTAGTTATTGCACTTAGCCAGGATCTCTGCTGCACGCTTTAAAATACAGTCAACAATTCTGCACCGCCCACCACAAACATTCACAAGGATGTCTGCATAAGAACAACAGTGCACCAGCTGTCCTCAGATGAGGACGGGAACTGAAAAAACACAGCAGGCAGTAAAATGCACTGTAAGGGTCTATGAGCCTGGCAGAAGTCGCTTGTGTGCAATGAAACGTATGAGACTGAGTGCACAACTGAGCAGCTGCAGCAGGGGCACGTGGTGGATAAGGAGGGTAGGAGACAGGTGCCCAATGTCCCCGATGCCCTACTTGATAAACACAAAAGAGCAAAAATGACCATCCAATATCACATCAGCAACACACCCAAGACGGCCTGCTTTCTACCACACATTTCTGCACTTCAGTGCAGAACATCACCTCAACACCTGCATAAAACTCACCCCTCAATCTATTTCCTCAGCTGACAAGTACCACAAGTGAGGTCTTATCTCCTCGGTGGGCCCAACTCACTCTGGCTGGTGCAAAGGGAGGCTGGTAGTTGTGGTTATTTGTCTGCATCCAGGCCAGCTCTGCTTTGCAGGTTTTATCTCCGTACACTTCAGGGCTATGCACCTTTCTACACCCTTGGTGTTGAATAAATTCATGCCCCCAAGCACCATAAACTTCTACGACTGCAGTAACTCACAGATGGGTATGGATGGTTATAAAATCATGTCCTAAATTAGGACAGCAAGAAGATGAGCTTGGAAGAGTAGGAGGAAGTCAGGAAATCCCAAGAGAAGATGATGGGGGAGGGATTTAGTCTCTTTAGAAAACAATAATGCAGTTTAATCTATTTTTCTTTTGACTTCACACACCAGAATAAGCTTCTCAGCTTCTGGGGCTGTCACAAATCATAACGAAAATAAGGCCACTGGAACCTCATCAGTAGAATAAGAGCTATATAGTAATAATCCTGAGGAGCTGTGCAGGGCTTTCCGTCTTCAAAGTGTTTTACAGATGGTAATTTATTAATCTTCAAATTTCCCCTGGCCATAAGCAACTGCTCTGCCTCTCTACTAAGTGCGAGACACACGCAGCGCAGATCAGCAGCACTTGGGAGAGACGGTGCGGGCAGCAGCTCCGACCTCTGGAGCTGGACCTTAGTTTCTGGCTCACTGCAGTCAGAACTTCGCTGCTCCAGCCACCACCTGAATCCAGAAGCACTGGTGACACCTGGCACTTTGGAGTCACCTTCAGAGGGGACAAAACCAGTGCCTGAGAGCCTCTGGTATGGAGGAGTGTAAGGGACATGCTCACAATCCAGCAGATAACAGCAAACTCTGAAATAAAACTCCCAGGACAGAAGCTCCTGGCTGCCTTACAGCCACTGTTTGCCATGCTGAGGTGGCGCTGTGGGCAGAAGCTGGACCCAGTCCCAGGCTCATCCCACACAGCCTGTATGATAGCCCCCAGGGGAGCTGTCACAGGAGTTTCCTATGCAAACAGGATGCTTCTTCCCACCAAAGGGCTAATTATGCACAGCAGTTACCTGTTCACACTAGGCAGATCCTTTAGATAATCAGCATGAGGCTGCTCCTCCTCTCCACACAGCAATATTATTCTGCTTTTCTAATTCCACAAGACAATACTGCTAACCATGGATCCTCTCTCTAGCCCTCACCCTGCAAACGCTGGGAGCTCTTGGAGAATGAGAGAGCAGCCTGGTTAGCACGGAGAGAAAAGTGGAACAAGGAACGTGACTACAGCTACATCTTCTAAAGCTGGTTATCTAACATAGGCCAGCTTTGTTTGGAAACAACAAGGTAACATTATTCTGTATTCATACTGGCTGTTACGTTCTTTGTCCAACTGGTTTTTCATCTCTTTTAAGCCAGTGTATATTTGTATGTCTTCAGTAGTGCCAAAGAAATCATTGTAAGACCAAAACTGGGTTTATCGGTTTTTGCTATCCTTCTCTGGATATCAGAACATCTGGGATCATTAAGCATCCTACAACGCAAGCTCAGAGATCTAAGACTTATTTCCATCTTAAGGATGGCTTAGGTGAGGCAAGGAAAGCAGAAGACGCCAAGTTCCATGGCAAACAATCTCCTAAAGGTCACGAGTACAGAATTCAAACCCAGGCACTGCAGATCATGTATATTCTCAAGACCAAAAGAGATTTCCCATGCATACGGCATAAGTGAGTAGCAGACTCAGGCACAAAATCGGTCTCAGACTCCAAGTGTTTTACTCTACACTACTCAGATCTTCCTCTTCCAGCTTGCGGTTCCCTTTCAGCAAGTGATTTTGTTTCAGCACCAGCCTCCATACACAGCAGAAACAGCAGAGTCTGAAGAACACTTGTTTAGAACCATGGTGCTGTTGGCAAAATTTGTGGGGAAAATAAAGTTTGTGGATTTGTCTCTCCAGTAATAAGTAGGGTGAAGTATAATCCTGAAGCTTTCTGACACACTGCCAGGGAGACTGTCAGCCGTACTGGCTGAACTGGATGGAAAGGCTGCCTGCATCACAGCCAGAGCAGCGCTGGTGTTATACAGCTGAAAGTTTAGCAAGTGTTGGCTCCTCATCCCCTCTGCAAGCTCAGAGAGCTCAGGACTCAGCAGAGCCAGTACCCCTGGCTTGGGCAGTCCCCAGTCAGTGCTGCTGACCGTGCTGCTCGCCCAGGAAGCACTGCAGAGGCAGGCAGGAGAAGTGGCAGCAAACCACGACAGCGCTCCTGCCTCCAGCCTTCCCCAGCCCCTGCCAGCCTGGGCTGGAGAGAGCGAGCTGGTCCCGACAATACAGCATTTTGTGACTATTACAGCAAAGCACCGAAAAAGATTCAGCTGAAATGACAAATCCCTACCAAGTTACAGATCTTAAATATCCCAGGAGCCAGGCTCCCTGGTGAGAGCTACCCACCTCCACGGCCTTGCTGGGTATTAAGAGACCACTGGGGCAGCTACAGACTGCACACAGCCCTTCTGCATTCACTCTGGATAACCTCTGCTCTCCCCACCTACGCTCCCTGCTGCGAGAAGAAAAAGCAAGCCTAAATACTGTGACATTATCAGAGCACGTCCGGTCTCCCACACTGCTCTGTATTTATGACTTTGCAAGGGTGAAATGAGCTCCAGTTTTGGTGCCAGTCCCAGGAAATCCCACAGTGTAACAGAGGGCTGCACAGACGGCTGCCCCTCCGTCCAAGTACAAACAGCCATCCAAGCCCATCATGAATAACAAAAGACATTTTGACAGCCCAAAGTGGTTTATGATGTGGAACAAAAAGAGAGCCCTGAACTGAAGAGTGGGTCTGTCACCTACAGACCTGCAGAAAGTTAAACGCATATACTACAGTGGATTTGCAAAAGAAATGTATTTTAACTGATGTGTCCCATGCATTACCCTTTGACACATGTTCTTGCAGCACCCCGCAAGTGCTCTAATAACCAGGTGTACAGAAAACCTCTGCCAGAGGAGTATTTAAAAAGCACCAAATACCTCACAGAAAAGCATGGAGGGCTCTGCCAGATCAGTTCGCACAAGCCTGTGTGACCCAAGCGCCCGGATGCTCATTTCACAACTTCCAGCTGACAGTCTCAGCTTTTAGAGTTGCTGTAACATTTCCTGGGCAGTCCTGATTCAATTGCACCTACCTCCCATTTCTGCAAAAGCCCAAGATGACTGCACATGGGGTGTCATAATGCTGCCTCAGCACAAGGAGGATATTGCGTTGGCAGAGAGCAGAACAGCGTGTCCAGAAGCACACTCAAAGCAGAGATTTTCCCAGGGAGCAGTGGCAATGCAGAGCATGTCACCGAGTCCTTCCTTCCCCAGGCACTCCTACTACCTAGGGCAGAGCGGAGGCGACCTGGGCCATATATTCTTTCTCCTTTGCTGTTTCCCCATTGCTCACCACTTCCACCAGGCCCCCGTTAGCCAGGATGGGACATCCCCAACCAAAGACTACAGCCTACTGCGAATGCATGCAGGCCCTGGGCAACCCAAGGAGAAAAGCCTCCCAGACTTCAGCCTCTTGGATGAACCCTGTGCTGAGATGAACCTTGCTGAGATGCACGTTATGAATCTGGCCCCGATAAATCAGCATGGTCGAAGAGATAATGATGTAAGAGCTGTTCATCTGCTCACAGTATTATAACTGCTTGTTTGCAGCACTGCAGAGGGGCAAGGGCTCAAGGGGGGACTTGTCAATCCCCTGTGTAGCCCTTATTTCTTAACATTTTTCCCTATAAAGCCAGTGCCTGTTCTTTCCTCCCTCCCCCTTTCCACTCGCCTCCTGCAAATCATGCTGTCTCCTTCCACCCCCAAATAGGAAGTCCATAGCAGAGACGCACACAATCTGCCTCTTCACAAGAGCTGGGCTGAACTTGTGCCAGAGGAGCTGCAAGAATGACAGCATACTTCCTGTCAGGAAAGTGACTCAGTGAGACGGGTATGAGAGCTCCTCTTAATCAAGAAGTTCCCCTCTCCCCTTGCGTTGCTGAGGCATGAGTCAGAAACTGAGAGCCGGGATTTCAACCCCCTCCAGATCCAACCAGGAATAGCAGAGTTCAGGTTCAAGCCCAGGTCCTGCACGTAACTCAGCACCACGTGCCGAGCCCTGATTTCACCCCTCGCAGAAGGGGAATAACAATACTGACCGAGCTGGCAGCTTGAATTTGCAAAGCACTTTTAGGTTGAGATGGTACTTCTTGCCGTTTGCTTATGCATCCATTTACGCCACGATCATAGCCTCTATATGTGAGCATTATACAATACCCACACAGGACTAACATCATGTTCGTGCATTTTGCTAAAGTATTTTACACATGACCACTTCATCCAGGAATACTGTAAATGCTTGAAACCATTGCAGCCAGTTTTCTTTCTCCGGCTTCAGACCAGCTCTTCCTGGGATACACGGGCAGACCCACCGCGTACCACATCCTTACCAGAGCCGCTGCCAAGGGTGACCACGCACAGCCAGAGCGTAACCAGTAGTAAGCCGACCATCTTCATCCTGCTGAGACAAAGCACACACAGCACTTTTGGTTATTTTACAGTATTTCATCACTGCAGGCAATTTTTTAACTCTGAGTATATGTGTTTATTCCTCTGCTCACCCAATGAGCCTTTAATTCTGGTATGTTCTATTTTTATTTCATCAAGATTCATTAAGAAAAGCATCTGTATGGCAGCATTGTCCTGCCTGCAGGCAGATGTGTCAATGCTCCAAGCCTGGGAGGTGATAGCTCAGAAGAGGACAGCCGAGCTCATTGACTTAAGTCACTGGAATAGTCTATGTACATGACCACCAGGAGTAAGGTAAATGCTTGTAGGCCAGAAAACCCAAGCTTTGACTCCCAAAACACTGTCCTTTGCCAAGACCTCATTCTGCCAGGACACATGCTCATTTCTAAGAAAGAGTGCAGAAAGCACTTGCAATGGTGAGCAGCAGGTGAAGCACATTTGCACTGCACACGTGTCAGAGTTCGGCGTGACAATCACGCTGGTACAGTTTGGATTTGCAGTCTGCCTGCTGGTGACGTGCGAAAAGGCCGGCTGCCAGAGCCCCAGCTGCTTCACCCCATTCCTGAGGCAGGTCAAGGCAGGACAAGGCTCCGGCTTTTTCCAGTCAAACCCTCCTTGAAACAGTGACCTCACAGGAGTGAACAAGTGCCAGGTTTGTACACTTTTTGGAAATGATCTGAACAAAGGTTTATACTTTCAAAGCAGAACTGATAGGCAGAAAACAATCCCAGACTTCTCCACTCCTTCTACAGAGCACAATTTCCTGTCATTTGAGATAAATGTACACTGCCAGAGTTTCACTTGCTGCCTGCTCCAGTATCTGCCATTTGGCTCTCAGCTGTTCACTCACTAGAATTAAATTTCCCTGTGTTTCTTGGTCTTCTAGGATGCAACTTACAAGCTAGCAGTCATGAAAGCTGACATTCACTAGATGCTCTCATTAGTGGGGCAAAGGTTGCATTTGATATTCCTGGGTGCTGTCAGATCACAAAGGGAGAAGAGATAGTTAAAAGGCTGAACTTCATCAAAGCACCTCAGCTCCACCGGGCAGATGCAGTAATGAGCATACTGATACTGTCAGGAGCGTGCTCATGAGATGACAGGGAAATCTGCTCCATCAGGGTGAGCTAAAAGGTTGGGGAGAGAAGCCACAGAGCCCCCTTAAGCATGCCACTCATAAACCTGTTCATAATATATGCATTATGCAGAAGGGCTTTGAGCATAAGCAGAGAGCACCTAAGACTGCACAGATTGCAGAGATTAACAAGAATAGGATGCATGAACTGTACTACTCAAAAATCCAGCAGCGGATATTGAATCCTTCCTTTTCAATGCTGGCACCTGAAAAGCTTTTGTACAATGCTTTCCCTCTGCTGGGCTCATCTCGAAGAGACAAAGAAAATCTGGAGTAAGCCTGCTCTTCCCCGCACGGTCCATGCAAAGTGCTGCAGGCTGCGTCAGAAGCCGTAAGGACTTCAGAAACAGGCAAGAAGCCAGGAAAAAGGTGAGGTTCGTTCCCTGGAGCCCATCTGAGAGGGCTGGTAGTTCCCTACCTCCTTCATCCAAACTGAAACGCCAGCTGCTAATCAAACCCTTCTCTACTGCCATCTACAACCAGCTCCCAATTTCACTTAAGACGACTCCACAGGGTGGAAACAAAATTAAGTATTCCTACCCTCTGGAAATGCTGAAGAAAGATAAAAACATCTTTACACCATCAGACTGGACAGATAGAACCAACATGCTGCACTTTTGGTGGGAATTTAGGAACTCTGGGAACTCAGATGCTGGAAGAGGGAGTGTGAACAGCAAGGGGGACGTTCCCATAATAAAGATCCCTCATGGTTCCCTCTCCATTTGTCAATAGATAAATGCACAGCATGTCTTAACTCACCCTTATTTCCAGTGATTCTCTCCTGCATTTTGCACAAATCAGACTGAATTCAGCCCTGAAGCAAGCAGGAACAACTACTGACTTTGGATGAGCTTCTCTCGTTTACAGCGAGGCCATTTACCTGGCCCAAGGCCAAAATAAACTACTAGGTTTCACTCAGTGATACAGGAACCCTGCAGCGAGCTAATATTTACATCCATTAACTACACTCATAGCAACATGCTCCTTTCAACCGTCTTAAAGAGCCACCAGGTCTCTGTTCCCACGAGAAAGGTAACTAAGATTTCCATGCTCTGCTTGTTAGTAGGAAAATTCTGATTTTATAGCTGCGTAGAAGAAGAAACAAGAAGCTTTGCACAGTGTAATTTACTTCTGGTTCATTCCAGACTCTCCAGAGATCTTATCAGCAGAGACAGATGGACACAGAGCCTGTCAGATTACAGCAACTTCTCCACTACGGGAATGGGACCGAGTTGACCACAGCCCTGGCTGCTCTCACGCTATACAAAATACAAGGGGTGGTGGAAAGCACACGCACAGAGTCAAAGGCTGGTTGAGGGGA
>VZSC01008482.1:25250-38710 GCA_013398225.1 Steatornis caripensis | reverse complement strand
AGAGTCAAGGGCTGGTGGGGGGGGGGGGGGGGTCATCACAACCTCCTGAATGCCCTGAGAACAGCAGTGTTTGCCAGCTGAGATGAAGGAAGAAGATTCTCCCCCTTCGGTAAAGAAATGGAGAGCTCACACACACAATGAAGAAGGAGGGGACTGTATTATGGCAGGGTGGTTTCTACAGTGCAGCTCCTTTCCTGTGGCATGTGACTATTCCAAAAAATTAAATCAATGCCACAGGATCTGATGGTCTGTACTACTAACACAGCGCAGGGACCAATTCATGTGTACTAGTGCTGCTGGGACTGCAATGCTCTGCTTCAATCAGCCCGAAATCCGTGATATACCCCAAAGGGAAAGGTCTTCCCACAGCAGTTCTGTGGTCACACAATGTCATCATTTCTCCCCAGGGAGGATAGCGTGATTCTGCCAGTGACACCCAGAAAAGGGCATCGCACCCATTCAGTAGCAGACAGAGGGAGGGGTTTTGCAGTGCCGTAAGAACCTGACTCACTCCGGTCTTGCCAGGAACAGAAGAGTGTTCTCAGCCTTTTCCAGCAAACTGCTGCTTTGTTTCGTGACATCAGAAATCATGTTGCCATCTTGCCCGTGTATGATGCAATTACAGTGCCGCCTGGTTAACTTCTTGCACAATTTGGTGTCACTGCCCTGAAACACCAGCACCTCTGGCTGTAATAGAAGGAGCCAGAGGTCAGACAGCGCAAACCCCAGGCTGCAGCAGAGGTGCTCACCCAACTGCATCTACCGAAAAGGCCACAGACCTCACCTCTAGTACATAAGCAAATAAAATAAAAAGCAAACACTAAAGGGAACCACGAATAAAATCGGTGAGCAGAAGAGCATACAAGCTCAGAAATCACACCACAGCTAGAAAGCAGGCAATCAGAGCAGCCAGAAGGCGACTGGAAAGCTCCGATATATCCTCAGCACTCCAGGAACTTCTCCTGAGACTGATATACTCTGAGGTGTTCTTAATGTCCCCATAAACTAACATTTTAATAATAATAATTCATAGAGCAGTTGGGGAAAACAATCTATCACTGCTGTTTCTAGAATTTTTTTTTAAGGAACTTAACTGAAATATTCGTTCTGTTTCAAATCAGAAATTGTTTCCTTCTCATTCCTGAGCATTTTCTTCAAATTTTCATCTTCTGTCTACCAGGGAGCAAAGAAAACTGTGGGGTGGGGGCAACAGTCATGGAAGTGTCTCCTGTTCTTAAAAGCAGAGATGGTGGAAAGGTTTGGTATTTCATTTGATACAGGACAGAAGTGGCCTTTATGTCAGAAAAAAAATTTAATATTTTCATATAAACCAGTTTTTGATGAAACACCCTTCCCAAACAGACGTAGGCAAGGAATCGTTCACTCCTGCCTTTAGCAGCATGGACTCTGCAAAGCCTACGCACTTTCCAAACAGTTATAAAACCCAAGACAGATGTCAAATAATTAATGAAGAGAGCTGCACTCAAAGTAACTACTGCACACCTATTCTCAAAGACACTGTACCAATTCTACAGAACAATGCTGCATTTTCCAAGAAAACGCCTTTGTCCCTCCTAACCACAGGCACCAAGGGATTGCTGACAGGTTTTTTGCTTTTCACTGAGAAGTCACACTACGGCACGCAGAACAAAAGTACCCTTCAAAACCTTGCCACTAAGTGCTCTGGCTGAAAGGGCATTAAAAATAAAGTCATTTCAAAAAAGGGAAAAAAATAACACCAGTCAGAGCAGGTTTTACATATCATTTTCTTTCTGCAATTCTGTCCCAAGCGCCTCTGAGTCAAAAGCATTTGAGTGCGCAGGGCTGGCCCCAGGAAAAGGATTGCAGATGCAGGAAGGCCAGCAAAAACCAGGGTGGGCTAGCTTAAGAAATGCTTTGCTTGTATGCCATGTGGCTTGGGGCCGAAGGCTGATGGGCTGCAGAGCAGGGCCAGCGCTCAGGAGAGGGGCACGGCTCCTCTGCTCCCACACCACTGCATGCCCGCAAGCCCTGGGTCCCTGCATCATCATGCAGCAGCACTAGAGAAAGCCGCTCGATGAGTTTGCTGGGTTTTCTTGTAGGGAAAATAGATGTACAGTCTAAGTAAATTCAAAGAATCCAAAAGGCAGACAAAGGGCAGCCTGCAAAAGCAGCTGCAGAGAAGTAATAGCAAAAACACTAATGGAAAGCGGGAGAAGGCCCTTCAGCCCTCCAGGAAACTCTTTTGCTTTTGAGTATGTGCAGGAGTAACTCAGACGAAGAGGGGAATTATCATAGCATAAACCATCTTGGTGCCACTTAGCTGGAATTTGCGCAGCACCTCTCTGACCCTGCCTCTCCTCCGGAGGCCATTTGGGCACCGCACGGCACCGCCTTTTGCTACGGCACCAGCATTTCCACTTGTGCCCCTGCCTGATGCGGAGCCACTCCTGCGGCGAGCTGGCCGGTCCTGCGGACATCCCTCCTGAGCAATGTAAAGTTACACTGAAATCTCTGGAGATGTGCGTAGACAGACACGCGACAGGTTTCGGAAGTCCAGCCTTTTCTCCCCAAGAGGGATTAGCATGTTCATAACATTCTCCTTCCCAGACAGCTTCCAGCAACAGAATAGGGAGGGAACCAGCGGCAATTTGATGATAAACACCATAAGCACGGCAGTGCACTTTCCCTGCTCTCCTGCACGCTATGCCACACTCATCACTTCAAATGCAGCACGCTGACCAACAAAGGGCCCCCAACGCTATCCTCAGAAAAACACTCACATCTCTCCTAAGGGCAGGGAGCCCAATTTGTCTTGGCAGCAGCCCTCCCTAACAGCCAGGCACATTTCAGCAGGAATCAGCCAAGGCTGAAACTTGGCCCACAACCAGGGATACCGCAGGAGCCGTAAGCGTGACCCAATCAGCACATCTAATGGTGACACATCCAAGGCAGGGACCTGCGAGACCAGTGCTGAAGTCTCACTTCTCCGGGGGTAGCTGCACTCACCAGGCTATCGCACGCCTGACAGAGTGGGCTGAAAGGATTTTGTTCAGGAATGTTTCTATTATAAAAGCAATTTATATCATCAGAACCAAAGGAAACATTTAGATTTGAGCAGACTGAAACTTTTTCACCAGCTAGAATCACAGCAAATATTAAACACTTGCTTTTGCAAAGGGGAAAAAATAAAAATGTAACTAGTGGGAGTCAGATGGAAAGCTGCCCTGCTGAGAGGTCTCTCACATCACTAGGACAAAGCATCTTCTGTACCCCTTGGTCAGAGCTGGCCACCATCACGCAGGACCTGGGAGCACTTGCTCCCAGCACTGGGGACCTTCAGTGCTCACACACAAATTTACACCCAGGACTACCAAGTACCCAGAAGAGAGAAGGGGAAAAAAAACCCAAACATCACAGACAAGAAAAACCTGGAAACAATCTCCTCTGTCAGCAGCTCAGCCAGCTCTTTGCCAGCTGAGGACATGACACCAAGCACCAGAGGTGGCTCCATTTGCCCGTCACCCACCACTGCCTCTCCCTGGCCTCCTGCGCAGCATGGCCAAGCCAAGGGCTGCAGTCTGCTGGCTTTTAATGATCACTTTTTACTAAATCCCCAATACAGGGATGAACAAACCCAGCAGCATGTCACTCCAGGGGTCACCCCGGGAGGTGGTCCCAAGCTATTTCTCCTTCAACGTAGCAGCACAAACTGCAGGACCAAGGTTGGCCTTCAACGAGCACCAGGAGCTCACAAGGGCAGAGCAGGCAGCAGTCCCACCTCGAGCTCAGAGGCTCAGGGAAAAGCGGGGAGACATTCATCAAGAGAGAGCCATTTCTGGGAGCTGTCCTGGTAATTCAAGATCCACCTCTGCCAGTGGCAATGTTTGGGACACGGAGGTGATTGCCAGGCAGGGAATTTGTGATCTGCTATTAGCATTTAGATACCACCTCCTGGCATCCTTTTGGCTCAAGAGATTTAAACACTAATAATCAGAATTCAGAGGAAGAAGCTATTTCCCTCCCCCCTCCCCCCCCCCAAGAGAAAAGGAAAAAAATGCAATCTAGACATGTTGAGAAAAGTGTGAGGAGCTTGAAAATACATCTGAAGAAAGTCAGTGTCCCCTGTCCTTTCCTTTTCAGTTCTCCTGGGGTCCTCTCAGGGCTTGGCAAAGCAGAAATGCTACCAATCTTGCACACTGCTCTGCTGGAGCCCAGGGCACCACTGGTTATACTCTGGCAGCTGTTCAGCAGGCAGAGCACATTGCATTTCATACATTTCAAATAAACTAGCTCAATAATCTGTCACCTCTCTGAAATCTATGCACACCTGGACAAGACAAATAAACAGCTGGGACTATCGCCTAGAGATCTGTGGAGTGGGCTGCAGAGGGACAGTGACAGCCACAGCTATGAAATCAAACAGCACGGATTACAAATGCATACACGCTGGCCACCGAGCAGTTCAAACACCAATCTACAAGAGCACTTCTGTGCTCAAGCAAAAGGTATCCAGCCAAGATAGTCTATTTTTTAAGTCTGAATAGCCGGGGAATAAAAAGCTTCCAACAGAGCTTCAAAAAGAACTGAGACCTTCCACGAAGGCAGACAGAATGCTTCTATTTTGGACGTCGATGTTACAGTGAAAGGAGAGCTCTGAGAAATACTCATGTATCGCGCTATCAGAAAATAAAATGACAAACTAACTTTTGCACAGAAAAAAAAAAGAAATCTGCAACCAACATGGCTCAAAGACCTGAGGAGACTTAAGGAATCCAGAGTGAGATTTCTCCCTCTCTATAAGAGTCCTAATTAGCTCTCACAGAGCACCTGGAGACATCTGAGAATGAGCATTTAATTTATACATTCTGCCTCCTGACCTTTTAAATGGCTTTTAGATGTAAGCAACTCCACTGCCCTCCCTAAGCAGTTATTCCACTGTCCCTGTGGACGTGGCAGCATGTCCACATTGCGCAACAGATCACACAGCAGCAACCCCAAGCTGGCTCAGCCCAAGTCTCTAAATCCAGAGAATACAATGCACACTTAAGCAGGTTTATCAGCTGGGCTTACCGCCTTTTGCAGGACCAGCCTGGGACTCTCCAACCCCAGAGCAGCTTTTCCAGGAGAGGTGTCACCTCGCAAGCGCAGCCTGGCACAGCCAGTGCTCTGCAGCCCCACTGCACATCCCCACCATCACAACAGGGGCTGCACCCAGCTCTGCCGAGCACTAGCTGCAATGGGCTCTCGGTCTCAAAAAATGCTCCAAGAGTTTATTTTCTTAAGTTCAAGTCCTTGCTGCCAGCTACATACCTGCTTCATCTCCTCCCCTATAGCCCTTTGCATTTGCAGACCAGATTCCCAGGATGGCTGCTCTATATTCAGCCAAAAACTTCCCCTTCTTGTTCCCCACAGAGACGGACACAGCAGTCAAAAAGCCTCCAAGGACCATCATGCTCCAGAGCACACCACCACTGTGTTTCACCCCCCTTTCCAAGCATCTCTTTTACTGTACCATCACCACAAAATCCCCAGACAGACTGCAATGTCTCCAGCACCGCTAGCAGACTTACCCGTGCTGCTGCCCATGGTGAATACCTGTTCTCCAACTCTCCCTGCAGCATAAGAGGAGGATTTCCTCAAGTGACTCTGGGTATCCTGGGATGAGCAACATATTCAAGGGTAAGAGCATGTCAGCTGAGTTTTTCTTTTTCAGGTTTGGGCCACACTGTTTCCACACCTGGCACTTATATTAATCACGTTGATGTAATTGCATTTAGCCTTCTAAGAAAAAGCAAACACGACTAAGATGCGAAGATGCTTCATTCCCTCTCCTCCAGCTCAGACAGGCTGCTCTGTAAGCGTGCTTTACACATCAATCCACAGCAGAAATGAAAGCAATAGAAAAAAAGAACAGCAAAGGCACTGAAAGCCCAGCAGCTACCTGCCTCCCCCAGGAGAACACCCCACTTCGAAGCAGTTCTCCAGAGGTTCCTCCAGCCCTCCCATGGGCCTCCACATTCCCATCCCACCCACTTGGTCCTCCTGGTAACTATCACAGCAACTTTCTTTTGCGTGCCTGCCCCTTCCTGGCGAGCACAGTACAGCTGCACTCTGCAAAGGGGACTAGAAAATTCTGGGTACAGACAGAAACAAAGGAGGAAAAGAGAAACAGAACGAGACAATCCATCCCATGTCACGTGTATCACATTTGTTCCCAATGCCTCTAACACCTCCTTCTGCACATACTAGGTTGTGCCATCACAAGAAGCTTGCTTGGGCACTGCCTGCGCTGACCCCATCAGTGCAGCTCTAAATTCAACCTTCAAACAATGAAACCCAGAATTTAAGCCCAGGAGCCTCCTGCAAGAAGGTCTGCTCTGTGACCCACAGCACCTACACAGTGGGAAGGCCGAGAGGGAGCTGCAGGCAGCAGTATGCTGTGATTGTCATCAATATTAATTATTTGGGGAGAATATGATTGATCTCACGAGGGCAATGAATTCATTTCTCCTGCTGAATGACAAACAAAAGGCAATATATGCGCTGTTGACATTTCCAAAGGCTGCAAGGAGCAGCGACAGGAGGAAATACCACTACGTGTTAAAACCCTGCTGCAAAGGGCCAAAAATCTGGAAAGTCTCCAAAATTTTCATTTATGAGCACTTTCAATGCCAGGAAGCAGATGCCTTCATATTCTCAAATCTGCACTGACCCTAGCCCTGGGCTGGCTCACCTCTTTGCATTGAAAGGAAGCAATCACTGAGTGTCTTTGGAAAGTTGGGTTGAGTGTCCCTCTTGCTCTTTGATGCTTCTTGTCAATGACTACGGAGTCATCGCACCTGGCAGACACGGAGGAGGGGGGGAAAAAAAGCTTATAAAGGGGAAAACATTGCCTTCCTGGGTAGCCACAACTCAGCGCTATTCAGCAGGGCTGAAATGCCAAGATGCAACTCTCCTGTGCAACAGAAGAGCAGGACAGAATAAGCCCGCAGGGAAGCATTTCCACCTCTCCGTCGCCTCGGCTCAGGGGCGTCCGTATGCGTGCAACCTCCCAGAGTCTCCCTAAAGTCCACATAGTAACATAAGTGAGAACAAGAAAAGCAGTGAAAGGTAAAGGCACTGAGGTTTGCAGCTATTTTTGCAGGAGAATGGACCAGGGGGAAAAACAACCCAGTCCATGGGTATGTTACTCCAGAGGAGTTCAAGTTTTGACATGTCCTTCAGTCACCCTGACATATCAGCCCTGTCTGGCTCAACTGCAACCAGCACAATTTGCTAGAGCAACACATTTTGGGATCCAGCAGCACATCTGTGCTCATTCAAAGGGGCTGTGGGCCCTACAAGCCCTGCCAACGTTATCACGCTGGGCAGCACCACATACATCCTGCTCCCCTTATCCATACCCCTCCCTAGAAAGAAGGGCTGGGAGGTGTCTGTGCTTGCAGGAGGAGGAAGGAGGCAGCTATTTCTCAACAGAACAAATGCAATTATTTGTATTAGAGTGAATTTGTACAGCTCTTACTGTCAGAATAAGTATTTTCTACAGATCCCAAAGCTTTGAATCAACAGATTACTGATAAATTTACGTAGGTGGGGCCCTGGGTGTTACTGTGGTGGGATGGAGGTGAGGTTACTTTACTTTAGGCTCCTTGGGAGATTTGCTTTTTGCAAATAGATCTAGCCTCAGGGAAAAAAAAATAGAAATTCGAGCTCCTGCCACTGCTGCTTACAATGCTCCTGTAAGTCTCTAAGGTTGAAGATTTTAAAACAGTCTAGTAGTTTAGGGTAGCAATATGAGTTTCTGGTTAATCTACACGAAATCTACAGAGGCATCAATCACCAATTGTAGTGCATGAAAAATTGTAGTGCCTCCCTGACAATCAGGCATCAGAGAGCTTATAAATGGCTGCCTCCTGAACTGAGCGCATTAGCAGAGGCTTCTGAAATCCGTGCCTCTGTTTCCCCAGCCACATTTATAACAGCCTCTCCCCACAGCTGTGCATCTTAATATCTCTGAAGTGCTTAGAGATGCTGAGATGAAAGATAACACATGAGTGCAAAGTATAGATTAATTCCCTGAGCTCAGCAGTCCCTGGAGCTGATGGGTCTAAATGTACCACATACCCACCACACAAAACTTGGGTTCTGAGCCTGTCTTAAATAGTAACTACTTCAGCAGCAGCTCCTTTGGAACAAGTCATTTTGGGGCTAGCTGGATGGGTATATGGAGACCTAGCAGGCAGGAAACACAGAAATACAATATACTACTATGAAAAATAGATGCTTTTCCAGAATAAGGTCTCAAACCTGTTCCTATAGAATCTGGTAGTGGGATTCCAACTCATTTCAGTAGGAATACGACCGAGCTGTTCAGGTTTAGGAATCAGCACATTAAGAACATGGCTAAACATAATTTGAAAAGCTATTTCCATTTCTGTTTGTTTTTTAAATGATTAAAAATCCCGATTAAATATTGCAGGGAAAACTTTACATTGAGCAAGATAAGCTTTGGCTTCCTTCCGAGCCGAAGGCAAACCCCAAAACACTACCACAAATCTAACAGATGGGAGTTATTTTTCACTCTTTAAAAATTGCATTCCCTTGCACTGAGATTAACTGTAATTAGCTCTTTATTTACATCTAGGACAAAAGGTAAAATTATAAAGACAGGCAAATATATCCACAAATCATAGGCAGAAAAAGGCAAAAAAAAAAAGGCAAAAATTCCCTCTGAGAAGAAAACGTCATGTCTTTCTTGTCAAGCAGTATAATCGTTATAAATATATAGTTAAACAGCTCCACAGCATCTTGTCAGCACCAAGGATAAGCATTTAGGTCACAGTTTTGCAAGCTTTTACATACAAGTTGATCGAATATATAAGAATCATGCTCTGAACATCTGAAAATATCACACCACTGTAAGCGGACAGCATCAGGCCTAAGAGAGTCAAGATATTCCATTACACTTTTATTTCAGTCATGCAAGAGATTAAGCAAAACCAGGACAAAAAAAAAAGAAAAGAAAAAACACAATACAGCAGCTTTTGTAGCTAAAGCAACAGAGACGTTAAAACTTACTCTTTTTTTTCCCTTTTTTAAAAGTCCTCTTCTAATTCTGATAACACCTCGGCTTAGTAAAGCTGAAAAGGCTTCTTCAGTATTTGTGCTAGCGCATGATTCATGTTGCATCTTTGCTCTTCAGTCGCAAAACAAAACTGCCTAAGGAGCTTCACGCAAAGCTAACAATCAGTCTTTTACCACGGCACACCCATGCTGCAACGCAGAGCTCCCAGCTTGCACCCAGACAACCCGCTAACCCATGGCCACACTGGCTGAAGCCAATGGCCAGATCTGGCTCGAGGACAGTCTCAAATGCTTCTGAATCAACTCTCCCATGCCAGCTCAGGGATCACAATACCCACAATAGACATGGGATGGAAGCACATGAGCATCCAGTTCTCCTTCCAGGCACAATAACACTGTCTCCTTCTGTGGAGGAGAGAGCTGGGAAGAGCTGGTAGCTCTTGATGACCCTGCTCCAGGTGTTCCCAGGAGAAGAAGCCACCTACCACTCCTCTGACTGCCCAGGATTTGTCGCAATCTCTTATTCTCTGCCCCAAACAAAGCTCTTAAGTGAACAGTCCCTTTTTGTTAATACATGTAAACCTAAAAAGACTCCATAAGAATCAACGTAACTTCTTCATACAAATATGGAGTCAGCAGGTAACAAAACAGAGAGAAGCAGAAGGACAGACAGAAGGAAATCAAGAAGGCCCACACCCAACATCAGGCACTTTGACTCCACTCACTGCAAAAGTTAAGGACTGGCATAATTCTCCTCATTTTACTTACACAAGAAAGCGAAGCTTTCTCTCACTTTCTCTCAGAGCTTTACTCTCTCACACTCTTTCCATAACGGTCTTAGAGATTTCTATCTTTAGCCAGTTATCCTTGCTGTATTTTTCTTAAAATTGTAATTGGATAATGATCCAGACTCGGGAGAAACCTGTGTCAAAGGAATTCCTGGGGATATAGCCCACATTCGATGAAACTGAGAGTTGCTAAATTAACAAAGGACTGACTAAAGATACAATTCTTCATGTGTAAGAGAAATCCTGTTTCACCAGCAACTATTTTTAAGGAACCCTATAACAAAATATGTATGCTTGTACATTCATGTTCCTGTATTTTATTTTATCCCAAATAAGACTCTGAATTTATGAATATCATGGTCTCTGCATGTGTCTCATTGGGACCTCTGAGGCTGCAGGTAGCAAGCACGCTGGCCAAGATCAAAATTCCCAAAAGCATAGGCACCATTTGAACTAATTTCCACAAATCAGTTTCCTTTTTGCACCCTCTCTGAGCATACATGTGGCTCAGTTGAATGCAGAAGCCCTACACGTAACAACACTGGATAAGAAAAGTGAGATTAGCCTTCTGCTTTGCAAAAACATTGGGGGGAGGGGGTGTAGAAATCCTAAAATACCTCCCAAAAGAAGCAGCTGTTTTGTTACAGTTTAGCAGTGACCACATCTCAGCAATACATTTTGTTGATGGTGGAGCAGAACAAAGCAGTTGCAAATCGTGGAGGAAAGAAACCCACCTGCATTTGGGCCCCTGAGCAATACCCAGGCTGCAAAGCTGGTGTGAAAAACGGGGTCAGCTCAAGCGTGGCAAACATGACAGCCAGCTTTGCCTTCCTTCTGCCTCTGCATCTGGCCCACCTTGTGCAGCCAGAGGAGCATCGCCTCTCACCCACTGGGTGCAGAGTTGCTACCGGCCGGGCTACATCAGCCTGGCAGCACAGAGGAGATGGCTCTTGGCTCTGCTTATGGGGACAGTGAAATCCATGAGCTGTGTCAAGAGAAAGGCAGGGGAGAAACGAGGAGAGCAGGCAATGTCTGAACTGTCAGCTCCACTGTAGAAAGTGTTTCAGTTCCCAGATAACGTGGTGCTGTTCACAGATTTCAGCTTATACAGGCTTTTCCATACATCTATTTTTATTCCCAAAGCATTCCCGGTTGCTGTATGATGAAAAGAAAGACTGGACAGCACAGATGCTCACAGATATGTGAACGCATTCACACACTGGTTATAGTCTTCCTAACTGTCCACCTTGCTAATGCAACCTGCGCTCCGAGAGCCAAGCTGGGACACCTCCACTCCCACACCGCCAGCTGCAAGGGTTACCTTTGTGGCAAGTTTTTACAAGTCAGAGTCTTGCTGAAAAGGAAAGACATTTGACAACAGTGGGGAGCCCGGGGCAGATGGAGAAAGGAATATGAATCACATGCCTGCCAAAATAACCAACATAAAAATCCAAACACAACAATAAGCGAGAAGAAAGAATAAAAGAGTATGTTCTGGCCTCTTATTCTGAAGGAGCGAAATGTTTCTTCCCTAATGCTGGCATCCGGCACAGGCAGGTCTTGAAGGACTAAAGCTGTGAGAAACCCTCTCTGCCTCCTCCTTCCTATGCATGTATTTCTGAGCATGAAATTACAGCACGAGGGCCAGCAAGGAGGCATTTCCCACACACCTCCACGTTCACAGGCACCATCCAACCTCCCGCCACATCACTCTCTCAACCCTCTGAAGTCTCTCTTACCTACATGTTCCTGCCAGGCACTTCAAGCTACATTCAGAGACACGGAAAGAAAGTCATAGGGCTGCCTGTTTGCATACCCACCCTCTGCCTTGCGCAGAGGCGCTGTGTTAAAAACTTAACCTCTCACCCCACAGCTCTCTGCTTCACCTCCATGCAGCATCTCTCAGCTTTCCAGCTTAATGTTTCCTGATCATTTCAGTGCCCTGCACGCTTCCACCATCCCAAGTCCTTACTCTCCACATCCCACATTATTCTGCATCCTTAACTGTTCCTACAGAGAAGGTGTTCCCTGTGACAGGAACAACTCTGCACCTACTTCAAGAGCTTAATCCTCTCCGCTTGCCCCTCCCTGCTCACCACAGCCAGGCAGGCAATGGGGGCAGAAAGCAGGACCCTTCCCAGCACTGAGTCCTCCCACCAGAAAGCCCTTGAGCTGGAGCGATGCTCTCCATACAAACAGGAAACGTTTTTCCTGCAAGGAACAGAAGACAGCAAGTAAATCTTTCAGAGCTGCCAAAAGCAACTTGTTATAAATGGCCCTCTAAATTACGAGATATGGACTCTCCACAGCACAGCTAATAAATAATACCCTACAATCCTTTTGCATATGGAAGTGCAAGTTCGGTGACAGTTCTGCTTACCCAAGAGGGGCCACAGTTAAAAATGGAGCGTCAGGAAATAGTACTTTTTAATTACATAGCAAATAAATTTTTTAAAAAAGATAAGGAGCTTGCTGCAATCTCCCAAATCCAAAAGTAAAAGGCCTTTCCTAGGATAACAAAGTTATGCACGGAGCAAAAGACATCCTTTCACGAGAAAAGAAGATCTGTAAAAGAAAATAGAATTTTATCCAACCATTTTAACCAGCTCCTCACAAAGCAGAGGCTACGATGGAAAGAGTGCCCATGTGAGAGTGTATTTATAATGCAGTTTATACTAACACCCTAAGGCCCTGAGCTCAGGATCCCGTTGTGCCAAGCACTGTATGGACACGCTCCGAGAAACCAGCTCAGGCTGAGGAACAAGCACTGCCACTGTAACGAAGGGAAGTGACACTGGCACAGAAAAGCGCCACCTGAAGCCCTGTAGCCCTGACGGTCGCTTTCCCCCTCCCCCCTTCCTTTTCACGAAAGCATTCCCACCGTCCAGACACCCCTCCAAAAGGCTTCGCATAAGGGGGCAGTTGTCCCCGGCAAACACACAGCAAAAGGCATCTTGCTGCCAGCATCTCATTGCTTTCAGACTGTTTTCTTGGACGTGTCTCCTCCTCTTGATTTTCCTGCTGCAGCGTAAGTCTGACCCCTTCCTCTCCCCGCTTCCATTTCAAAGCTGTGCTCGACAGCAGAGGAGAACAGGTATCGGAGGCTCACGCGTTTGCAATGCGAATGAAAATTAAAGTTGCATTCGTCAGTGCACAGAGCGCTCTAGCTAGGAACATCCGAATTTCCCTTGCCCAAAGGAGAGGATTTCAGCGAACCACTCCGCATTTCGGGTACCGGAGGCACGGCCGGCCCGGCTGCAGGGGCGGCGGGGACGCGCACCCGCGGGCGGCCAGCTCGGCTCAGAGCCCCCGTCGCCCTCCACCGAGGGGCAGCGCGGGGGACCCCCGGCTCCGGCCGCAGCGCGGGCGCCGCAGCTCCCGTTCGCCCCCCTCCGTCCCTCACCCCCGTCACCCCCGGCCCGGCGGGGCTGGACGCGGCCGCGCACTGTCGCTCTCACCGCGCAGAAGCGTCTCCGTCCAGGGGACGCCGGGCGCTGCTGCTGCCGCGGCGGCTCCTCGGGCTCTCCCACGCGTCCCTTCTTCTTTCCCCGCCGGCCGACGAGCGGGGGCTGCTGCCGGCCGCGCGCCGCCGCCGCCCGCCTCACC
>VZSC01008482.1:0-24732 GCA_013398225.1 Steatornis caripensis | reverse complement strand
CCCCCCCCCCCCGCCCCGCCGCAGGGCCGCACCTCCCTCCCTCCCTCCCTCCGCCCACGCCTACCGAACCCCGCGTGTACCCCTCGCGCCCCCGCGCGCCGTCGCTCGCCTGGGAGCGCGCGCAGCCACGTCCCGCGCGCCACGCTCTGCTCCTGCTTCTCTTCTTCTCCTTCTTCTTCCTTCTCCTCCTCCTCTTCCCCGGTCCGCCCCAACCCTCACCCCCCTCCCCGGCTCCGCCCCGCCCTCACCGGCCGCCCCTTTCCGCCGCGGCCGCGCTCCTCGCGCGCACCAGGAGGGCTCCGCCGCCCTGAGGGCGCCTCCGGCTGCAGCGCGGCCCCGCGCGGGACAGAGGCGGGGGTGGCGAGGGGTCACTCCGGGGAACGGGCAGCAGCCGGGGTGGGGTGAGCGAGCACAGGCGGGTTCGTGAGGAGGGAGGCTGCCGTGGAGCCCCTCTGGCAGTTGGCTGGGGTCCTGCTGCGAGGGGGCGGGTTACGCGGCCGTGCGCGGGGCACGGCTCCCTCTCGTGGCCTGAGCTGTCCTGCTGGCTTGAAGACGCTGGCGATGGAGGGGCGGGCAGGCAGGCAGGCAGCTGCCTGAAGTCACCGCCCCGGGCGGCCAAGGGACGTCTGGAGCCTTTGGTGCCAGCTCGCTGCCTGTTTCGGTAAAGCGAGGTGGCGTGCACGGCCCTAGCGCTGCTGCTGCTGCAGCCCCGTCCGCTCTCCGTGGGTCGCCTGCCCCCCACGCAAGCAAAGCTCCCCCGTTCCCCGCTCCGGGGGGTGTGCTGGGGCCGAAGGGCTCGTTGGCGGGAGCCGTGGCGCTGCACAGCACGCTGGGCGCTGCGGTGCCACCTCGTCCTGCGAAGTGGAACGTTTTTGCTGTATGGCTGCCACGGATGCAGCCCAGGTGAGGCTGAATTTGTTGATGGATGAGGAGCGGGCTCCTGAAATGGACTCCAATGAAAATAATAGCGAGTCTGAGGAGCGCAAGAAGAATCTGCAGAAATTTGGGCTGGCACCTTCTGGAGAGCGCAGCCAGCCGTAATGAGTGCAGCCCCTAGTGCAGGAGTGTCCTTGCCCCAGGCAGGGAGGAAAGCTCACTCTCTGCTCAGGTTGTCCAGGAGGCTCTTCTATCCTGGCAGCGAGTGACCTGGCCTTATTCGTGCTTTTGTCACCTCTTGGCAGCCTGACAGCAAAGTGGTATGTCTGGACTTAAAGCCTTTAGCGCTAAGAAAACTCCTACCCGTTCGAAGTGCTGCAGCACTTTTTAGCGCTATTGGCTACAACGCTGCATCCACGCTGGACTGAGTTCAAGGTTTCAGTCATTGTCCCCGGGAGGTGGCTCCAGGATATCTAGGCAGCCAAATTTCACTCCACTTCATGAAGCTCCTCTGCAACAAACCTGTCCTGGAGAACAGGGCCAGTTGCCCCTGATGCAACCTGTCACAGCCACCACTAGCACATATCTCCCCGTCTTCTCTGCCAGGCTGCGTGCGATCCCACTGCACGCACACCTCCTGCTGTGAAATGAGGTCCTTGTCCTCATCAGCCCACCGTGGCTCGTCAAGGACACACGTGAAGTTCTCCCCCACCCGGAAGAAGAGTGGCTGTGGCCTGGCTGTGCCACAGGATGTGAAAGAGCTGCGATGGGAGGCCAGCACTGCTCCGTCAGGAATAGCTCTTCCTGCTGCACTCCTCTCCCCTTTCCAGGGCTCTGGCACAGCACAATTCGGCAGAATTTTTCTTATCCAGCAGCTTTCTTGTCCTGGTGGTGAATGCCCTTGAAAATCTGTGTACTTGGCTTGTGCTTAGACTCAGCCCTACTCAAACCATCTCTAACCCAAATCCATCCAAGTAACTTGTTAAGGCAGAGGTCTGTGTAGACTGGTTTGCCCCACTCTTTGGGCAGATTAGTCTGTGTGGTACCTACGTGGTACCTACACAGCTCCAGGATCCAAATGATATCTTGTCTGGAGCTAGTTTAAGTATCTGTACACTTGGATGCATTACTGAATGTAGGCAAAACTGGAATAGCAAGACACATTTTCTGAGCTATATTTTCCAACATACTTACAGAGAAGTACGTGCTTAAAATCTTCTGTTGAAACACGACAGTCCACTTTTCTCGCCGAAGATGAAATAACAAAAGGATTACATATTTTAGTCGCGATATTTAATACAGCTGTGGGAGTAGCTCAGCTGCTCTGGTGATTGTTACAATTAAATAATAATAATAACGATGCTTTGTTCTGTGTAATATCTGCCATCCGTAGATACAGATCTGGGATAGGACATGCCATTATTCTTGTTTGGGAGGATCCAGGCACTGTTGCAATACTGGTAATTCAGGTTAACAGACATCGACATGTACACCCTGGGAAATTCACACCATTCCAAAATCCTAGCCTGCCTGTGCAAACTAGGGTCTTTAGGCCAGTGTCATTAATTTTCTCTGATTTTGATGGAAAGCCAGAATTCAACTTTAGCCTTCATTAAAAGGCTCATGAATTAAGGTTCAAGACCAAGTTTCCAGTGATTGTTTTAGGGCTACAGCTGATAGCAAAGCCCCAAACCACACCTGCTTATTGTGATTTCATGGGAAAGGTTTCAAACTCTTTTTGCATATAGATGAAAGGAATCAGCAATTCCCTACTGTAAAATGAGGATAATATTGCTTACTTGGGCTCAGTGCTGTCAAAAAGGGTTATTCCTGTATTGCTATTTTTTCTCCCATCCTCTCTTCACACTTGTGCATGCTATTTCTGTGCGGGTTAAAATGCAACACAGTTACACCCTGGAGTGAATTATACTACAGTTTGAAGAGTAATTCAGTAAACAGAAAACATTTTTAAAGCACAAAAAAGCAGCATTGTGCCACATTTTTTAGGCAGGGAGCAAAGAGTAACATTACTAAGTGAAGCCACGGGAGGGACTTAAACAGCAGGGGAACCTGTTGGTGTTTAGCCAGGGCACTAGAGCTGCTGGCATTGTGACTGCTGCAAAAATATTCCACAGGTCTCCAGTAACAAGTGGCCAAAGGCCTCGGTTTGCTCCTGCTCTATTCCCGTTACACAATTTAGAGCTAGAAGCACAGGAGGGCCTGGATCATACAGCCCAGTTCTCTGCCACATCAGACATGATGTTGATTATGGTCCTTTTTATGAAATGACCATGTTCCAACTTAACACAAGTTTGTGTTTCCTGCTCGTTACTCCTTCTGGGAGATTCTCCTAGACTGTCATGTCCTTGATGGTCAGGAACCTTTGTGTCATTTCCATCACCATGTTTATTCCTGCATGTTCTGGCACCAGCATTGGGTCTCAGTAGGTGTTTTGCTCACTGCTGCTTACTCAGGTACTTCTATGGAGATGGTTCTCAGCCTCCTTTCCCCGCCCCGATCTACCCAGGACTGGATTTTCAATCTTCTTTCCTAAATGACTCTCAATTCACCTCTGTCCTCTTCCCTCCATCGGCTCTGGTTTCAATTAATCTTGAAGTGCATATGGATAACCAAAAGTAGTTATAATATTAAATGAGAGGAGGTCTCCCTGATATTTCATACAATAACATTAAAGTCCCCATGTGTCACTGAAATATCTCACCTCGTAATCCCAAGATTGCATTTATCTTTCCACAAATAAGCTGTAGTGGTGACTTCATGTGTCTCTTCCATTTCTGCTTGCAATAATAAGTTCCCAGGCTGGATCAGAAACTTGCTACTGTTCCCTCGACAGTTCCCAGTTCTCTTGTATTTGCCCCAACTCTCAGCCTGCATGAAGTTTTCTGATTTGTTCTCAGCCAGCATTTCTGATACCGGGAGATCAAGGTAGTTTCATAACCTCTAAAAGATATGTTCCTGCTTGTTACTTTACTCACACCCACCTAACCCATTTTCCCTCCTTGCTAGTTCAGGAAACAAGCCCTAGACTACATATAATTATAGTCTATGTAGTTATAAATGAATGTGCCTTCTGTGTTCTACACCTACATTTTAACTGGCATTGAGGAGAGCATGCCTGATAACCTAAGATACAGGACATAGAAGAAACCAGAGAATGACAGACATTTCAAACACAGCAGCACATGGACCTCCCATCTGCTTCTGGTGAGGAAGCTGTGGTTACCCACACACGCGTCTAAGGGCTGAATATTTTCTGCCCAGACCATTTTCCAGGATGGAACCTGTACCTGGCTGTGCAGGCACGTATGGTTTTCAGACAGGCATGCACTGCTCATTTGCCAAAAGCACGAGGAGTTGCAATTATATCTGTGTTAGGTAAGCTTGACTAACACAGATCAGGTGTACTTTGCCATATTGACTATGTCCAAACTAGATCTCAAATCATCTCTCTCCCCAGTGAGGCAGGTTGTGTGAACCTCTATAGAAACTCTGCATAGTAAGGAGGGATTGGAAGCACAGCTTCATTACGAGTTCATCCGCGTTTATTCCTGAGGATGTAGCAAATAGCTGTTGTCCATGTTCATGTGCTGAATATCGTTAGTGTCTCTGTTACTGTGGTGGTAGG
The DNA here is from genome assembly GCA_013398225.1 of Steatornis caripensis. Lineage (NCBI taxonomy): Eukaryota > Metazoa > Chordata > Aves > Caprimulgiformes > Steatornithidae > Steatornis > Steatornis caripensis. Next base: position 20,210 of record VZSC01008482.1, on the reverse strand, counting down.
ACTGCTAATGCAAATGGTTCTCAAATGGAAACTTGACCTTACATGACTTACACCTAAGTCCATTCAAATCTCTATCACAAATGTTTTGATACAGCCTAAGGCCGGAGATATTTTCCAGTCCTATGAATCGGAGTTTCGTACAAGCTAAAAGTATTCCAAATCAGCGATGGAGAGGAATATCTTCTCCTCCTGCCAAAGGCTTCAACTTTTGACAGGTATCTGACCCACAAGTACACATGTTGGACACGGTTTGTGTTTAGGATGCCTGAACATCCTTCTGCACAACATGTTCAAACATACCAAATTTGCATAAATTGCCTGACTGCAGGGTTTGCAGGGACACTCAAACTGGGCTAGCATTTCAGCTGGGCAAGACCAGCATCTGTCTCATCAACAGTCTTTGAAGAAAGCACATAGCCTGGGCATTAATTAGCTGCAGGTTACCTCTCTTGCTCACTGATGCCAGTGAGAAGCGGCAGGGCTGTCAGCTGATTAATAAAGCTGGATAGTCTGAATACAGCCTTGCTCATCTAGGCAATTCCCTACTGCTGGGTCTTTCTACACAAAGTGGTCTCTGGGGTTGTTTTCAGTCACCTTGCTTCTCTGGCTGATGGTTCGCTGACATCATTGCAAAAGGGAAAAGGCACTGAAGTAACACTCTTTCCTGGGTAAATGGAACCAACTAAAAGATGTTAAGAAAGCAGGAAAAGCCTTAATGCATCATGTTTTTAACCTACTATAAATACTAATTATAAAAGCTCTTCCTGTCTTGACGTAAGTTTATACAGATGTTTTGATGTTTTAATAGTTTTTCAATAGTCTTTTTTTCTGAACAAAACCCACATTTTCTGAGTAAATGTCCAATGATGAACCGCAATGGTTATGGAAAAAGAGAGCATGGTGTCTGATGAATGAAAAAAAATCCATTACCACATTCCAAATGCTTATTATTATAATCGATAGCAGTTTTGTTTTTCCCCTAAAAATGCAAGACCATTCTTCAGAATGGCCTTTTAAATCTTTGATTTCACTTCAGCAGTGATGAAGCAACATTAACCTTTAGACTCTCAGTTTATCTGTGCATGAGTTAAGGATTTCTTAAGAAAAACAGTCCTTTTGTCTAACTCTTAGAAAGGTTACACAAGCACCGGAAGATTTGAGCAAACTCAAGAAACTGCAGAAAACCTTACACAGTCCTTGGAGGGGGTAGCTGCAGGTTAGCAAGGCCTTGATGTAGTGAGATGCTGTTACTTGCAAAAATCAGGAATTCCTCTGTAACAGGCTGGCGTGTTTTAACCAAAGGGCAGGACCTTCTGCTCCTATTAATCAGCGCTGCGCTGGTGGAGCTGTAGCAGTTCGCGTTGGTGGAGGATTTTGGCAACGTTGAACGCTGTGGCTGGGCAGAATACCCATCTGCACAAGGAGTGATTCCTGGCATCCTTGCAGCTCATTTCCCAGGTGAATATATTTCCAGGCATTTCAAAGTTCCTTTGTCTCAATAGCTGCTATCCATCATTATTAAAGTGAGCATTACAGATGAAGCAGAATGGCCGGTTTTGCTCCAACTCCATTGACCTCACTGGATTTACATTAGAGAAGACTTTGGAGTAACATATTTGCATTTGCACAATTACTAGGAACGTGCTGCAATTCGTCCCACCCCGACCGCTGTTGATTTCCCAGGTGCCGGATCAGCGCAATGCAGCCCTGTGCAGCCGCAGTGGTCCAGCTGAGGTGGCAGGAGCAGGGGCACATGCTGGCCTTGCTGGCGCTCTGTCGCAGCAAAAGTGCTGCTCGGACACAGTCGGCTGCTGCTAAAGGCCTACCCCACCCCTTTATAGTTACCTCCTGAAGCACCAGGGAGGAAAGCTTCTGGAGCAGCCTCCTGACAGATGCAGGAAGGGTAAAACAGCCTAACAGATCGATCAATTTTTAAATGGAAATCAGTATGATTACAGAAGTCATCACGAGCTCTGTGAAAGCAGAGGGCAGGACTCAGGCAAGCTCCTGGTAACATCTAGTCCTGGATTTCCACAGCTATTTTCAACGGAAAATCAGAAGCCCTTAACAATCTTTTCTTTCCTGTAGCAGGAAGAGGGATTGAGCCAAAATTTGCAAAGGTGCAATAAATGTTATTATCCTCCTAGGACATAACAAGCTTGGACGAAGTTTTTTGAGAGAATGGGTGAGCCGCAGGAATATTTCATTACTTGCGGATGGTATTTGGAGAACAGCTGTAAAGATCAGCAGAGGAAGTATTCAATTTGTATGAAGAATGATGGAAGGATGCTGCCTGTGTTTGTGGGTACAACAACCTACAGCTCTCATGGGAATGTGGGCACCTTAAGGAAAACACTTTGGTTAGGGCAGTTCATTACTGCGGTGGAATTTGACAAAAAAAGACTGAATTAATTTAATGAAAATTGATGTATAGGCAGCCTTCAGACACAAGCCATGCCTATGGAAACTTTTTTTTTTTAAGCAGATCACCCACCTTCCTCTTCCTTATGAAATGAGGGATCTTAAAGATCACTGAAGAGGAGGGAATCAAGAGCAACACATTTGTTAACAAGTCATAAATTTGCAGGGAGGAAGCAGAAAAAGAATGAACTTGAATTTCACAAGGGCGAGAGGCACTCTCGAACCCCAGCAGTTGCTCAGCTCATGGCAGAGAGCCACCAACAGGGAGATGCAAAGTCGCAAAGCAGCATCTCACAATGAAGTTCACAAGTCGTTAACCAGCAATGTAAAGATGTGCTCGACAGGCTGCAAGTTAAACGACTTCCCAGGTTTAACACTTAGTCTTCATAACATGCCAGAGAAACTTCTGAAGAGAGTAATTGGCCAAAAGGAAATGAACAATAAACCCTATGATAGAAGTCAATGCTCCTGGGAACTTTTATTATTTTTTCAGTTAAATTTCTCTGCATTGTTATTTCTCTGTATATAGCGTGGACGAAAGATCCTGGGTGAAATCCTCTGCCCGTCCTCAGAATGCTGAAGTTAGAAGACATATCAAAGCAGGGTTGCTCATCCTGGTAAACATAAAATCTTCATCTGTTCTGAAACAAAAGGTGTCCTTTGATGTTTGAGCCACTCAACTTTTTTAAAACCATTTCAAATACTTTAAATTTGCATTTTTTTCTTTAAGATTTGACTTCTATTTCAAGCACATTAAATTCTCTTCTCCACTCCTTTTTAGTCAAAACTTTTCACTGAATTCTTCTTCAGTTTATAAATAGTTTTGGTCCCTCTAAACCATCATTTTTATGACTTTCATATTTCTGGAAAAAAGACACTGCTATTATTAGTCACCTACAGTCTTCAAGATATTACCCAAAGTATTGTAAAACAACTTCTGTTCCACTATCACTGGGCAGGCCCCCTATTAAACGGATGTTTTTTCTTTGACCAGTCACCTCAGACAGGTTTCTCAACGCACAGTTGTGCAATCAGTTAGCAAATTATTTTGAGGTTGAAAATACCCTTAGAGGAAATTTCCAGATTGTTCTCACATGGTTATGTGCTCCCAGCCCCCTTTCCCTCAGCTGAGGCCAAAGCACCAAGGTGCAGGTTCACCAAGAGGGACGCCTGTCCACAGAAGAGGAAATACATGTGAGATCTCACCCCAATGGAGAAGTGCATTGCATTGAGCCGTATTAAGTCGGGAAAAAGTCATGTACCTGGTGGTACAGTATAACACAGGGAATTTAACGTTTCCAATGCAAATGTGGGTTTATGGGGAGGGAGCTGTTTGGACAAGAGCTGTGGATCCCCATTGCTTTTCAGATGTACCTGTGTGTAATGTCTGGCTGGTGCCTCCGCTTAGCTCCATTTTCCTGCTCTTGCCACACCTAAGATATAATTACAACCTATTTCATCTGTAATTAAGTCAGGTTTAGAGTTTAATTTTTAGAATGTTCAGGATCTAAATAAAAGTTCTCCCTTGCAATGGGTGACAGTAGAAAAGATATCAGAAAACAAATGTCTCCTAGCAAGCCAGTTAAATAACTTGCAATCTGGAGTTCCTCATGAGGATAAATATGGGGGTGCAACTCTTCCCTTCCCCGTGCATGCTCTGCTCTGCTAGTGACAAGAGATTTCCTTAAGGTCTTTCTCCAGTGAAATCACCTAACCTCTCATTTTCCAGCATGGAATTTTTCTGCTCACACATGCTGTCAGTTGTTCTGTGGGGTTATTTCTCATGCAAACCAAAATAGTTCCTGATTTAAAATGCTCCTCAACCTGACTGTTCACATGATAAATGACATAATGGAGTCGCATTCGTTAGCACCAGAAGCAAACTCCAAAATAGAACCAGACAATTACTAAACAAACATTCTGTAATTATCTTTTCTTTCCTGACCAGCTGAACGATGAAGAAAGCGGCAATGTGCGGAGCTCGTGATTAGAGCTGGTCATTTAGGCAAGAAAAAAATACCAGATTCAAGTGTATTTCATCAATCAGAGTGTGGAGGGAGCGGGTTTCAGCCAATGGGACCAATATTGTGGCGGGTGTTGATTGTTTTCCTGGTGTTGACTCCCACTGACTTCCCTTTTTATACTTTTAATCTGTCTTCTACATCACTTCTGTGGCTTATTTTCTTCTATCTTGCATTAGTAATTAATTCCATTGCTTTTGGCGTGCCCTTGACCTTCAGCCATTACCAACACCTTCATATAAATCTTCGGACACGTCACACTATATATTACATTATATATGTTTGAATAATACATGGAGGTGTTTGCAAGTAGGCATGTCCTCATAAGAACTGCAAGAGTCTTTTTCAGACCTTCGTTAGTCCTTTGGAGCTCATTAGTCCATTATCTGGCAACATAATAGTCTTATTCTGAGGCACACCATTATTTCCATTACAGAATGATCATAATTAGACTCTCTGCTCATTAGGACTTCATTGTTTAGTCTACAGATGGGAACCTGTATAAATCTTAATTAAAAGAAAAAAAATTGCTTGTTGTTTAAACATGAGTTTAACTTTAAATACTATCTTACAAACTAAGGACAAGCTTAAGTCTCTTTTACACATAGTGAGGCTAACATCTGTTTCATTGCTTGACAAAGCAAAAGAAATGTTCCAGATGTTGGAGGCAAAACAGCTCAGAGATGATGCATCTTTTTGTGAAAGAATTCGTGTGGTTTGGCCTCTAAGTGACTCTGAGCAGACACCTCTGTTCTGTGTATCTCAGTTCCAGTCCCCAAGGGCCATGGCTACCTCAGAAATGTTGACTCTAGAGGTATTTGTTGGTCATGCAGGTGAGGAGCACACAGCGAGGAGGCCTCGGGGGAGTTTCTGCATGATGCACTGATGGCTGAGCAGCAGCAGGGTCCCTTCTGCAGGTCAGTAAAGCCAGGTCCTGCCTGGTGTTAGAGGGGCAGGGAGTTTGGTTTCTTAGTATGCCATTCGGGCAGACATTTAGTTTGTTGAATGAAAAATCAGTTCCTTTCAATGTGAAGCACAAATTGTCACTAGGGAATATCCTGAAGGGAAGAGTCTGAAGTTTAAGAATTATTTGTTCAAAATATTCAGCGAGTTTTTACGAACAGTGAGGAACAGCCGACAGCTCAACAACTGCAATGCAGTGAAGTTCTGTCATTCCTGAAAGTATTTTTGGCAGATATTATTGTTAGTTTAACTCCTGATGAGCCCTAACAAGGGATTGTTTGGCATCATGATGTTTTGCAGCTCTGTGGAACAGGGTCTCTGGAACAACCGTCACCCGAGCCCTCGCTGGGACTTGTTCTATATTGTGACAATCCAAGCAAGGTGGATTGCTAGAGACTTGCCTAAAGCAGCAGCATGTGCACCCAGTGTAGCAGAGCTGGTGAATCCTGCAGGTCTTTCACATGCCTGCCTGCAGAGGAAAGGAGCTGCCTCAAGTCCCCAGGGAGCAACTCTCCACTTTTCTCTCCCGCTGTAGCCAGGTGTGCTTGTACTTCTGGAGGTAGCTAGGTGAGTCCTTTGCATTTCAGTCATATTTCCAAAAGGCATGTGCTTTTCTTATGACGGTAGCATCTGTCATCTCTTCTCGAAACAACTTTCCAGGCATGAGGTAGATAAAATTTGGTGGCGCTATGGATAAAATCAACCACTGCTAGTTCCTGTAATGAAACAAGGAAAACTCCAGCCTTGCATTCAACACAAGAAAGAAGCTTTAATATGCAAAGCAATAATTCACAAGGAATCTGTTGTCCTCTTTCCATTAACCTTTAAGATCAGCCTGGAGAAATGATCAGTCTTTTCCTCCTCTCATTGTTGTGCTTTGTTATAGTGTCCGGGCTTTATTTGATAAAGTGCTACTGGGCAAAGACAGCTCTATCTTATGTTGCTTTGTAATAAGGAGTGGATTAAGGATACAAGCACAGCTACTTCATCACCATGACCTAATGACATTCAGTAAATACGAGTGCTTTGAGCTACTTTGATTCCAAAAGGAGAGGGAGCAATGATGGATTAAATCTTCAGTGTTTAAGATCAGAAATAAAGTCAGAGGGATGCTGCAAAAGGCCAGGAAAACTGCAGGAAATATTGACTGAAAGTCACTACAAGTGTTAGGGAGCATCTCATCTGCCCAATGCCCAGGGAAAACATCTAATTTTTTAATAACTTTTTTTTTAAACCAGTCAGTATCATTAAACTCATTCTGCTGGAGACATTATTCTGGTCTTAACGGTTTTTATATGCTCAGCAGATTATGTAATATCAGATCAAATGTTATGACTCAAGGATTCGTGCCTTGTGGTTTGAAGATGCAACACACAATTGGAAGCGCTGGCCCAGAAGTGGAACTGCCTGTGTCCACCATTGCCTGTGGTGAGAGCAGGGAATGGCAGGAGGAGCAAGCAGAGCTGCTGGCTCGTGGCTCACCTGCCCAGTTATCAGACACAGAAGTGTGCATGGGAGAACTGGGAATTTTTGGGCTTTGAAGATGAATCAAAAAAGTGGGAGCATTGGTCTAAGCCCACTTAAGAGCAAATTTCTGGAATTTTGCCCATTTTTGGGTGAGTACCCCCTACCTCTGTTTCATGCTGAACCACTCCCAGTGCAATACACAGGTTTTAAAATCCTTGTGCAAGGGTTGAATTAGTCAGGTCTGAAGAACAGTCTTTTAAAAGTAAAACTTAGAAAATTGCAAATATAAAAATCAATCAGCTTTTTTATTTCCTTACTTTTTGAAAATACATCTTTTGGGGGTTTTTTAGACAAAATTATTGAGTATGGCCCACATTAATTTCAGGTGTTTTTGCCAAAAAATATTGTCTTAGTAAAACCCAGAAAATTCTGTGCCTGCATACAAACAATTGTTTTCAGCTGTGATTTTCTAACTCCCAAGGGACTTAATGAGTAAAGAAGAGCTCTTCATAACGCATATGTATATGTGTGTATGTCTGTATATAGATATTATATTGCTTATTTATTATTTATGTCACAGAAGCTTATTCAAAACATCACTCTATCTTTTTCTTTGAAAATACTCCTCTAGAAAAATTACTGACCTGTCTCTCCATCTTGTCCCTTTAGGGACAGCTCAGGTCCCTTTCTGTGACCCCACAGTGGGCTTCAGTGCCATGCCCCGTTGCCCCATCCTGTACCATGCGTGGGCTGGGACCTGGAGGGCCTGGTTCATTCTCATGGTTCCAGTTGCTGGTATATCTGAGACCAGCTGTATGACACCAGATAATAATTTCACTCCTTGTGTCTGCTTTAGCCTTCCCCTGCAGTGATGACAGTGAGGAGAAGCACTTGGACACACATGGGATGAAGTTCACAGCCCCCACAGAGGTGAACCCACCAGTGTGCTGTCCCAGCACAGCACTGCACAGCCCCAAGGAAAGCCTCCATCACTTCCCAGGGAGCCGGGACCTGAGATTTCAGCATCCTGCTGGCAATGCCAGTCTTTTGATGTACCAAGACACAGCGGGCTCTTTCGATTAAAAATAGGTCGAGATTTAATTGAAATGAAGATACATTTTGGGATGTGCGGAAATTTGAACCGGCATTGAACCTTCTTTATTTTCCCCCATTTGATGCTCAGTATTTGAAATATGTACAAATTTTCTGGATTTCTGGAGTCGATGGTGACCTAATAATGTAATAAAACTCTCCTCTCACTGCCCTCTCCCCAGAAAAATTCCTGAAGTTTTATTCATAATCTCACACATCACTAAGTAAACACTGCCCTTCCCATCACTGGCCTGATGGAGACTTACTGCATTACTGTGCAAAGCAGAAGGTTCATGATATGAAATGCAATACAGAGGCACAGGCAATTTCAGTATCTGTGAGGTATCTCTGCCAGGAGCATGCAAAGCAGTTCAATTTCAAGCTTAATGAGACGAATTTGCGAGTCATTTTTATTGAACCTTCTGTGATTTTGCTGTTCTCTCCAACAATTACAGGTCTTGACTAATAAACAGTGTTATTATATACAATAGGGAACATTTCCACGTCTGTCTGTGCAGTGTGGCTGGAGAAGGTAGACTTCATCTTGATTTTTTGAATATTTTCCAATTAGGTGACCAGGCACTAGCGTTCAAATCCATTTGGTGCAGGTTTCCAATCATGGCTCCTTAGCAACTGAAGTACTGTTAAATTAAATTGATAAATGATGCTCTAAAAAAAATGAAGAACTCCAGCAGAGAGATTAATTTGTGATGCCCTTTTAGGAAAGATTTACGGGATGTGATGTGCATTTGCTATCTGCCAAGTGCAATTCTTCATCACCTGAGTACACAAGTTTGCAAAACTGTTTTCTGATGAAGTGTAAAGTTAGATGGACTCACGCTTCCCAGCTGGTGCAGAAAGATCTGCCCCTTTGTTAAAGCTCTTCCTCTCACCCTGGCTGCAGCCCCGAGGAGTTCTGGCCAGCCTGAGTGATGGCAAAGCTGTGACTTGAGGCACAGGTTGGCCATCGGGTGCTGGAACATCGTCTCCTAATGCCCCCGACCATAATGCCATTGACAACGCTCTCTAGCACCAGTTTCTGCCATGCTGTTCCATTTCTCTTCATTCACAAGATATCAAACTTATAAACAAAACAGAACCACAATCTCCTTATCCCAAAACCTGTTTTATCGTTCCTGTTCTGTTCTTTTGTCCTCAGCTTAATTAAAACCACAGTTTGAATCCAGTGCGTAGAAGACACTGAGACCAAGCCTATTCAGTTTTTGGTGATGAGAGAGGGCCTGCTCCCTCCACTCAGAGGGCCAGGCAGCGTGTCCCTGCCTCCTACAAGCTGGTCCTCCATGTAGGCTTTCATGTCAGACAATGCTGAGACAGACCAGTGAGGGTTGGGGGCAGTACGAATGAGATTTGGGGTGGACCTCATGCACAGTGAGGTGATGCTGTGCCTACATTTCCAAGCCCTCCCTGGGAGCCTGCCTTTACATACCTGGGGAAGGAGATCAATGCCCAGGCCAACGCAAGGCTGTAGATGCTTTTTCTGGGCTGAACTGCCCAACAATTTCAACGGCTTTCTTCTGGACTATCCTGACTTGTGCCACTGCCCTGCTGTGACTTCCAGCTCCTTCACAGTGAAGTCGCTAGTAAAAAGCTGCTTGTTTTATACCCCCCAGTTCCCTTTTCCTTTTCACTGATTGCTTTATATTGCAGGCAGTCCTTCTGACATGTGCACTTAATCAGTTTGTGACAGGAAGATGGGTCCATGGGCAAGCTCTGAATAAACAGCAAGAGCCCAAAACTGGAAATAGGGATTGCTCTGCTGAACACAGTGCTGGTGTCTTGGCTCCCGCTATGGCCAGAGTAAGAGAGTAATTATGAGTTATGTTTCTTTTGCACTTCTGCTAATGTGAATCTAGTTTATGCATAAAAAAAGAAAGGCTTTCCAAAAAACACTTCATTGCTCTGCAAGCTCTCCTTTTCCGTGGTGATGTCCAATTTCTTTCTGAATTGCGCTTGGCTCTTATCCTCAATAATTTCCAGCAGTCTTGTATTTCACAAGGTATTTACATACTGGCTGTAAAATCTTTTGATGGGCTTTGAAAGGTTGGATTAAAGGATTTGACATCCATGAACTACCTAAAAGTTGGCTGCCAGTGCCTTCTAACTTCATTCCATTCTGCTGTTGCTATCAAGCAAATTCTTACCCAGAGAATATTTCCAATTTGCCTTGATGGTGGCAGTGATTCTCAAAGTATCTTCAGGCTCTTCTTCTTTGATAAAGACTGAAACAATCCCAGGCTGGCCTCTATCAAATCAACACAACTACTCCCATTGGATTGCATCCTTGAGCTACGCCCCGATCATTTTCCCTGAAGCCAAAGACATTAGAGATGGAAGCAGCCACCTCCAGGTTAGTTATTCCACCTCGTGGTCAACTAGTCCATCCTTAGGTTAAGTGGTCCATCTGCTTTCCCAGGCAATGTAAAGCTGAACTTTATAATGTGTTCTCCGCTCCCCTTAACGGCCTTTATGGCAGGACTTATCCCTGCTTCTTATTCTGCAAGCGTAACCCATAGACTAATGAACAGGTCATTTGCTCCTGATAGTCACCTCTTGCCTCTCATGACAGTCCTCTGTGAGCTTTCCCTGATACGAACAATGACTTACATTTTCCAATATCTGTGCAGAGTAATAGATGCCCGTGGGGTCTGTGCAGCTAAAACCTTCTTTCTAGTTTGAAAACATGGTCTTTCTAGCATTATTTGCCCAACAGCCTGCAAAACACCAGACTATGGGTCATCAAAGAAGTACAGGAAGCCCAACTGACTCATTGATTTTAGTGTAGTGGATCTGTTTCAGTGTAGTGTTCCTACTGTTCTGTTGATTTTTAGAAAACAACATAAAAATATTGCTAGACTTCTTGTGAGCCCCAAGAGAACAGGTGTTTTGTCATGGAGCAGGAAGGATTTGTGGCTCCCTCTCACTTTTAATTTCACCATCCATGAATTCTGTCTGTAATGTTTTGGATATAGCATTGTGCTTCCCTTGCTCCATGCTATCCCCAAGCTCTTCAGGCAGACAGCAGCTCTAATCACAACTGGATGTGGTGCTGGAATTTACCTTCCTTCAAGGAAGATGGTTTCCAAATAATACTTGGGGTAATTCTAGATTTACCGAATCAAGTCTTTAATCTCAAGAGGTAAAGCGTGCTGTATTTTATATAGAAAACAATTTTCCCTGCCAGATTAAATCTTAGAGCAGAGTGTCTCTTAATTTATATAGCTGCTTGGGCATTTCTCTATCTTGGGATTGATGGTGATGGTCTAATTTAGATTCTGTAACTTGAGACAGATGGATTTACAGAGTTACCAGTCTAGCCACATACAGGCGGCTTTGCTTTAATTGAATTTAGTGCTGAGGAAAGGAAGAACTTGATGAAAGAAAGTCCTTCTCCACCTGCCTTGATAATGAAGGTCCAGCTGAGGCAGGACCAGCACACTTTACCTCTATTGCCAGTGCAGGCAGTAACCGCCGGTGGGACGGCAGAGGAACGATGTCTAGCATGCTGTCACAGCCTGCACAGAGCAGAAGTGGGGTTTGCTGCCTTGCAAAGCCCATCCCAGGGCTTGAGCTGAATGGCGAAGATTTGTGAAGTTGTCCAAGGGGAGGTTACAGACAACCTGACAAGTCTGTACTGGAAGTGCATCTTTTTGTGTCACCCAATCTCCTAAAGAAACAGGGCAGCGTGATCATATGACTGATGGACTGATGTCCATCCATCTCATTCCTGTGGTTCCACAAACTGCTGACTATTTTTAGCTTGATTTGAATAATCTCAAATCAACTCCAATGTAATAGTGACTTCCTACAAGTTTATGAAAAATAGCTGACCAGTGAAAAAGGGAGAAGTGCTAATGCTCCCCTGAGGAGGAGGACACGTCAATACAATCATATTGGGACAATATGAGTCTGGAGCTGTCAAGCTGAGACCTTGAGTGGGAAAGGATCATTTCCCTAACCAGGATTGGCTTCTCAGCTTTACCCAGTGCAGCAGAAATGCCAGTCTCCCTGCTGCCTCACTCAAAGCCTGGCCACCCTCTCTTTTTTCTCGCTGTGTTGGCAGGAGATTTGCGAGTACATCACCATGTGCCATTTCAAGCTTCATTTGAATAAGCTTCCCATATAATAGACTTTTATAGCTCTATTTCTGTGAATTCTAAATTAACACAACTAATTAAAATGTTCCAAAGTTTTATGTAAATAACTAATTAGCATTTGAGAAGGAATAGTAAATTCACAGATGGTTGTGCTCCATTCAAGGCCCACTCTGTTCACGCTGACTGTAGCCAGTGCAGGGTTGGGTCACTGGTGCAGCTTCATCCCTGACAGGAGTGGACTGCTCGGGTTTCACTCCGAGAATGACCCAGCACCATCTGTCCTGCCTGCAGGCAGTGGGGTCTCTGCATCTTGCAGGATTAGGCCTATTCTTTCTGTCCCTGACGCCAGAGCTTGCAAGAGTAAGGAGAGCATGAGAGCATGGATAAGAACCTCAAGGAAGATGAAATCTGTGCACAGAAGATGAAGTGGGTGTCTGAGGTGTGATTTTCAGTGTTTGTATTGGTGTTGCTCTGTTGCTCCAGGGATGTTCCTCTACAAAGCCTTTCCTAGGCATATCTTTTAGGTGTGCAAACTATAATACTTAACACAACACAACGGAACATCAGCACACCTGCGTTCCAGCCCCAGTGCTGCCAGTGAGTCCCTGGAAAACTCCATTCAGACACTCAAACACTGTGCTAAAGCATCCCAAGAGGCAACGTAAGCAAAGTATTTTCTTCTTCTCTCATAGGATTGAGGCTAATCAATGCTTGTGGCATACTGGAGAGACTCAGGGAGAGGTCGTGCAGGAGTAATACCTTGTAAGAATGGGGAGGTCTTCAAAATAGATCCGTATCTATTGCTGATTGCTGTCCAGGTGGAACTGAGAAGAACGTCACTTCTCTGACATCCAGACTCTCGTGTGTATCAAGAGTCTTACAGTTTTACAGCCCCTAGCACCCTGCACATCTAAGCACTGAAAAAACCCAGCTGCAAATACAAGGAAGGAGTTTACAAAAGTAGCCAGCTGGAGTTTGTTTGCTCTAGAAGAGAGACACTATCATCAGAGCAAAGAGGGGAGAGTTTGTTTTCCCCTTCTATTGAGTAGGTGCTGCACAACTACTGTCCCATGTTTGAAGAGTAGCACTGAGTGTTTGTAGCTTTTGCCTTCAGAGCTGCAAAGGCCTCTTGGAGGTGTGGGATTATAAAAACCTGCTTTAGGGCCATCTAAGGCTTTCTGGTGAATTTGAGCCAGATCTCTAGGGAGGGGAGAGGAACTTGGGGAGATTCATATAGCTAGGAAGGTGCTGCTTGGCCAGAAGGAAATTGAGAGAGCAGGAGTCGGTGGGGAAATCAAAGGGTGAGTTTTAAGGGACAGATGAATAAAGAAGTGTGCTAAGCCTTGCTATTTGAATGTGTTGAATTTAAAAACAGGAGTACGTTCTTCAGATGTATTACCAGGGGAAGATATAAACCTGGGAGATTAAGTGAAACAGTAAAGCTGGTGGGGGATTTGTAAATTGAGGGGGAGAAAGGGCTATGCTAAGCGTGGCTCTTGCATGGTCTTATTCGCAATCCCTGCCTGCCCTGGAAGAATCCTCTCTCTCTCTCCATCTGTTTATACATGCAGCACTCTCCTAGAGAGTAGGGAGGAAGATGCAAGCTCTCAATCTGTTCTTCCAGCCAGCATTTCTCACCCTGGCACCAGCCTGGAGAGGTGAACTGAGCTGGGTGACCAGAGGGCAGCCTGGCTCTGCCGCAGGGCTCTGGGGGCCGATGTGGAGGGCGAGAAAACCCAGAGGAGCCTTATCATCTCATCCCTATCCTGATCCCACCTACACTGCTACGGCATGCTTGGGAAGCACAAGGCAGGTGAGTGCACAGCTTCTCACCCCAAACATCAAATCACCATGTTGCCAGGCAGAGCATTTGAATTTTTACCTGTCACAAGAGGAACACTAGAGAGCAGGCTGCTGTTGGAGTGTTTCTTGAATCCATAAGTGCTGATGTATGCCCTCCCTAATTCCGGGTGCACAGGCATTTGGCTACAGCCTGTCTTGTGCTGACTCTGCTTGCAAGAAATGAGGGTCCGAAATCTCTGTTCTTCCCTGGCTGGAGCCCAGGGGGGCTGGGGTGCTTGGCAGGGGACAGGCTACGCCTGAAGCCCCTGACAATTCGAAATGAGCCCATAAAAGGCAACTGCCAAGAGTTGGAGATGCAAGGCAAGGCTATAAGCAATCAACTGTGGCAGCAGTCACTAGGTATTTGGAAAATCTGGGGAAGCCTGAGGCTGAAATGCCGGCAGGTGTCTTCATTTAAGGGCACAGCACATCAAGCCTTCGGTGCCTGGAGTCTGGGTGTTGCAGGAGACGCCAAGAGGCATGTACGTGTCCCCACGGCCCCTCTTGCAGAGCTAGCCCCGGGACTGAGGGGTTTCTTGGCTAAGCAGCACACGTGCCAGCTGATAATGACCGTCAGTGAGATGTATTTCAGCATTCATTGCTAAGTGGTTCTGCCTGAAAAATTGACTTGAAAAACGTGTTTCAGGATGCGCCAGATACTCTCATGCTAATTTCTCAGCCAAAACCTCCCATGTGGTGTCCAATGTGATATCAGTAACTCAAAGGCAAGGAAAAATGAAGCCTTTTTCTGCTTTCAAGCAATTTATTCTCCTTTTGTCTTTGTACATCCAGCAGCTAAGTAAATTACAGGGATTAAAATACAAAAGACATTTAATTTTTAACTGTAATTTCTTGGCTCCTGGCAACAGAATAATGAAAAAAGAAGAGAAATTAAGAAAAATAATTAAACCCCAAATATAATTTCTAATTACTAAAATACAAATACAACTTTATCTATTTGATTAAAAGTAAGAGGACCTGTTTGAGCACAAAGAAACAGCAGCAGGCTTCAGGATTCAAGTAGCTGTAATCAGCTTCAATTTCATGTTAACAAAACAAAGGGGAAAATTTCTGCTGGTGATTACTTTGATTGTATTTCTGGTATACTCCATCTTTCTTGTTATTCAAGTTGCTTTTAATTCTATCAGCTTTATCCTTAATTCTACTTTTCTTCTACTCAAGTCTCAAGGGTTATCCAGCCCTTTGAACTGATTTCTGACATGCTCTGTGGGAGGTACAGCGCGCGCGTAGAGAGCTTGTGAGATGAAAAGTCTCTTGCACACTTTTTCCAGGTGGGCTGCAATACACAGAAGTTTGTGGCTATGTGTGAAGTCAGTGACAGAGCTAGGAATTATCTCAAGTTCTAATGTCCAACCCAGAAATAAAAGAAGCCAAACTAACATTTATTCCTTGGGTGCAGTAATCTTAATGTAATTCTGAGCTCTGAATTCTCCTGTAAAAACAAACAACTGCTAGGCTTAGCCCAAATCCTGTTATTCTGACACTTTTTTTTTTAGGATTCAACTCAAGTTTTCAAAANATTCCTTGGGTGCAGTAATCTTAATGTAATTCTGAGCTCTGAATTCTCCTGTAAAAACAAACAACTGCTAGGCTTAGCCCAAATCCTGTTATTCTGACACTTTTTTTTTTAGGATTCAACTCAAGTTTTCAAAACAAAACTCAACTGAGAGGGGGGGGAAAAAAAGAAAAGAAACCAACAAACCACTTCTCTAGATTCTTTCAGCTTGCCATTGCTCCACTACAACACAGCTCTCCATAAAACACTGCACACTGTTTTCTGTTTTTAATGGTGAGAGCAGATTCATAGGCATACACAAGATGCTTGCTGGAAAGGTGCACTTCTCAAAGTTGCTTCCTTTCCCCTGTGAATTCCAGAGCAAGAAAGCTCCAGTTTAAATCTTTTCATGTATGCTCATTATTTTAATTGTTGCAGTATCTATTTCAGGTGTTCATTGTATAATTGGAACAGGGTTATTTGGATAATTCACGGCAATTTCTCACAACAGTTCAGTGGACTTTATACTTTGGATAAAGTTTTGATTTCCCACGAGTGTGTGATTTAAGGATTTGAGGACTCCATGAACACCTAGGTATTGAAAACAGTTTTCTGTAGTTCTCAATCTGGGATATACACGCACATATAGGAGAAATCCCTTTTACAAATAGCTAACCTAAAAGGCGATTCCTTTTCCTTCAGCTTTCTGCCAGGCAAAAGGCTTCACTAACCCCATTCTCTGCTGGATTTTCCCTACTGATCCACCAAGACAAACGAAAGGGCTCTCTGGACCATCTGAAACAGCAGAGGTAGCTGCAGTGGTCTTAGATCTGAGGGTGACCTGCAAAGCCTTGCTCCCGGAGAGGATGCAGCAGAACAATGTCATCCTTGTTTGCACTCATTTAGATCAGTGCCCGGAGTCTTTCCTCCCCACTGTGCAGCACGTCCCTCGCACAGGCTCACAAAGGGCCGCATTCATCAATGAGCAGCAACTAGTTATAATCCTTTTGAAAGACAACAGGCTATGCCAGCTCTATCAAGGCTTGTCTTAAAGAGTTCATCCGTCCTTGCTCACACAAGTCCGGAGCTGTCTTGGCTGACTGCTGTGCATGCAGATGGATTTGGGGGTCTAAGGACCAACTGGGATGGGTTCCATGGGATGGGAAAGGACTCCTTGTGTCAGCAGGTCCCGCTGTAGCGGTTACTTCCCCAGTGGGAGCTTGATGACTTCCATCCCAGGAGCTGTTTGGTTTCGTGCCCACACTCCTCCCTCAGACAAGCTGCTGCACAACCTCGCTGCTCAGGATGGGGCAAACCTTCTTTGTATTTCCAACCTCAATTTATTCATGGCCAGTTTGCTCCCATTTGTTCCCACGCCAGCACTAGCCATTAGCTTAAATAGCTCTCCCTGGTGCTGGATTTATTCATCCCTGTGTTACTAGGGAGCAAGCAGCTTCTTGCAGCCGAAGCTCCTTTAGCTCTCCTCTTGCAGAGAGGCAATGCTCAATCCTCAGTCCTCCCTGTTACCCTGCACTTCTCTTGGGCTAAACTGAATTTACCTGCCCTGAGCCTTCCCAGGAAGGCCAGGAGGGATGATTTGCAGCTGCAAAAGCAAAGACTGGGCCAGTCATGGCAGTGGAGGAGGGAGGGGAGAGCTCACAGCGGACTTGGGCTGGAGGAAAAATTGATTGTGGTGGTGATGTGAAAATACTACAACATAAAAAAGCCAACACACACTTAATTAACTCTTGTCAGTTGACTTTAATGTAGAAAGCAGGGCTGCTCTGCTTTTCCTTGTCTCCCTTCAGCAGCGTATCTCTGTGTTCTCTATCCTTCCCTGTGTCTGCCCCACCTCTCCTCCTACCACTCTCCCTTCTTGTTTTCTCTCTGCAAAAGTCTTTCCCAGTCCCATTCTGGATTGTACTGGGAGGCTGATCAGAGCTTAGCAAGATGATTACTTTCCCAAAAGTCATTCCCAGCAGCCACCAAATGCTCTGAAAGCAGCTAAGGAAGAGCTTTAAACAGGTTTAAACTGCTAGCTGTGCTTATGAGCTGCCACGGGCTCTGTGTGGGCTCCTGTTTGCCAGTAAATTCCATCCCACTCACCAGAATCCCAAGGTCCCCAGAGTGTTCCCTGAAACATTGGCTCAAATCAAAAGCGTGACTGAAAATTATTGTATTGCGCTAAAGCAAGCATAGGCCATATCTTCTAGCGCACACACATGCAAGAATAGCTCAGTTCCTGAAATTCAGACCCCTAATCCAAACCCTGCCCCATCAGACTTGACAAGTTAAATCAGCTTCTCTGGGATTCCTCCTGTCTCCCAGTATTGCATCCCCTCTCACGAAGCTCACCAGAAAGAGCCAGCCCCTGGTGGAGGTGGTTTCTGTGACAACTCTAAAAGTCACCCTTTGCATGATCCCAGAACTGCACATCTTCCTCCCATCAAAAGGACCAGGCACTTTAAGCAAAGAGATAATGGACAATCATAAATTGCTGTATGTTGCTGTAGTCCCTGTTGCTGCCTGGGAGATGCATTTGTCACCTAGCAACAATATAAGGTGATGAGGAAATAACAGATTTGTAATCTAATGGCCATGAGTTAACATCTATCAGAGAGCAACCTCACAAGTGCACTGATGAGGTGGATATAATTGATTGAGGAGCCAAGAGGTACCAAACTTTTCATTAGTAAGTGAATGAGGAGAAGGGACGAGGGGTTACCTTTCACATGTGCCTGTATCTCCTCATGGGAGGAATGACAAAAAGCCTAGAAAAATCCCTCATACTGGACATAACCCTTGGCCACAAGGCTACCCAGAAGATGAGTCTCTCAATATTGCAAAACCCCGCATGCAGCAGTGTCACGGTAGACAGGGAGTGGGCAGGAGGGGTCACAGCCTGCCGTGAATTTCGGTGCAGAGCTCCTCTGGGCTTTTGGTGTCAGGTCCTGTCTGGCTCAGAGCAAGTGCTGGGGCTCTTTATGATATGTATTCAAGCTGCTCGGAAGATCACAGGTAGGGAGAGTTTTCCTGCTGAAGCAGCAGCTCTTTTCAGTATCAGGATCACCCCTCAAGCAAAAGACATCGCTGTTTGTGGACCTCCTCTTAGCCAACTCTCTCTCCACCCAACATCGTTACCAAGAATACAGTAACAGTCTCCACAAATTGCCACCACCACCACTTGAACCTCTGTACCAACCAGCAGAAAACTTCAAAGTTTTCCTTTAGGGCAAGAAGCTGAGCAGTGGCAGAATTCAATTCTTCCCTTTTTTCTTCTAGATATAGACCCAGAATAGATGCTATGCATTATTTTTCAGTACCAGGAACTCGTTTTGGTACCTGCCCCCTGAAATACTGGGAATGATCCATTTGGTAGCTCTAAATTGGAAGTACCCTGGGTGCTGGAGAGAGGGAAGTAATTGTGAGAGGAAGAAATCTGAAATTACTTCACTGATGGATGATCTCTTTGAAGCCTGAAGTTGTAAGAGTCACAAGGTTCCCAGCAAGGCTGAGAACATTTTTATACTGCAGGAGCTCTTTCTTTTAAGAAAATAGCTAAGAAATTGTTTCGGCAATTTACTGTTGAACAAAATTGTAAAGGATTGGTCTGAACCAGGACGCCAACGTGTTCAGACCATTTATATTGTGTATCAATCACATGCACTCAGCACCATAATGAGAGATGCTTTCTCAGAGAGCATTGTTTCAGAGGCTCGCCTTTAATTAGCAGTGAGCTGAAAGTAAACATTTGCGAACACCAGGGTTTGCATTGGGTTTACGCAAAACTTTAATAATAAATAACAAACCTGAGTTGAGTATGTGTATCAGAGTTGGTTAGACTTCTTGACCTTTTACCTGAAGCAAAGCCACAGAGGTGTATCTCAAGAGCAGCTTAGCTTTGTCAATCATTACCAAAGTAATGGCATCACAACATAATGCTTAACTTCTGGAGTGATGGCTAAACATATTCATGGCAACGCCTTTTGTGTTAAATCTGGAAGAACCATAGTTAATGGCGCGTTTCAGCCACGGGCTGTAAACTTCAGTGACAACCTATTACTGACTGCCAAACAAACCGGGATCATCCGTTCTGCAGTGATCAGAGCTATGGGGCAAATCATCTTCCACCCCTGGTTAACTACGTCATCTGGATGTATCCATTAGAATCAAATCAGTCCTTATATTATGCAAGGAAATTTTGTATCCCTTATGACAACCATTGGGGATGTGTGTTTTTTTCAGATGCATTTTCTAGCAAACAACCCCCGGCAGCTAGGTAGCGGCAGTAAAGGTGCCGGTGGTGGTTGTCATCTCAGGCTGGGAAGGGTTTCCTTCATCCCTGATGCACGCATTTGAGGTGGTAGGCACACAGGAGATGGTCAGAGTTAGCTCTTCTTTTTATTCCTTTTTTAGAAGCTTTGTGGGTTGATTTTTTTCTTTTTTCATTTTTTGTAAGTTTTTAATTGCACTTTTAAAGTGACTCGTAAGAGAACGTCAGCATTGTGCACGATAAGAGGATGTGTCAGTATTTCAGGGTTCTACATTTTATCTGTGAAATGTGACTGGGTTTTTTTACCACAACAAAAGTAAAACGTTGCTTTGTACCTGGTGTCTTTTTATTAAAGAATTTTCTCCTTTTTCCCATTCCCCAATTTCTAAGAAACAATCATGACTCATGTCACAATACAGTAGAAGTGTTAGCAATCAGATTCGTACAGAGGCTCCTTAGTAGCCTGCATGAATACCATGAGATCATGTAAAGAATTGCAG
>VZSC01008481.1:571348-585811 GCA_013398225.1 Steatornis caripensis | reverse complement strand
TTTCACAGAAGATAACAAAAGAATCAAGTTTAGCTTTGAGCTGAATCAAGGACCGTGGTTGAGTTAACCCAAGTCTCCTGTTACCATGACACAGCTGTGGACCAAAAAACCAGGAAAAACTCCTGTGCAGCGGGACAGTGGCACAGAAACTCATGCCATGGTGCATTCATGTCTATGTTGCATCCTTTTTTACTGGTGGTCTTAGAGAAAAGCAGGTATGTTGAAGGGAGACATTATAAAGTGGCAGCCTGCAGCAGTGGAAGCACACACCTTAAGTGAAGGTGGAACACAGGGAAGAGGTGTAAATAGCTTGGAACTTTTTTAAAGGTCGGCAAATCTCTTTCTCTTGCTGAATGGCTGGTTTCATTGGACTGCCAAATACAAAACATTCATGCTTGAAGTTGAACAGAGCATTTTGGTGTTTTAAGTGACTGATTTTCGGTATCTGCACACAGTCAGTGTATCAGCTCTGTCTCATCTTTGCTGGATTGTTAGGAGTGCAGATGTTCTCTCTTGAGTCTGAAAGCCATTTGAACACATTTTGGCTGCCTGGAAGACTATAGAAAGCTTTACCTTGTAAATTTTTGNTATTGGCCTGCCCTCTAATTCTTACCCATAGGCTCTCGACTTGTTCTTCATCCACCCCTAGGCATAGTATATGAATATATGAATAGTATTACTATATTTAAAGGTCTATTTTTGTCTGGTGAAGCAAATGCTTGTTATCTACACTTTCATATATTGTTTTTCTTTGTTTTGCATCCTTTTTCTTTTTATATCTCTTTAATAAAGCCAGTATCCAAAAGGCTTGTTTTTAAAGAGATCTTTAATTAGAAGTAGAAGTTGCTGTGGGTTTTTTTTTTAATTTATTTTTTGTTTTAAAAGCTATCAATTCATATAGTTCATATCCGTTAGCTTTTGTCAATTGATTTTTTTCCCCTCATTTGATTTCTCTTGCCGGTTTAGTAGTTTCTTAATTATTTGGATAGACTGTTCAATTGAACACTCTATACTATTTCTTGTGTTTCAGAACTCTATGCAGTACAAAAATTGTTGCTTTCCAAAAGAGTCTGAGATCTAGATGTATGCAAGAACTGATGAGAAATTAAAAAAGGTTAGTACGAGGAAGAGAAGATCAGCATAAGAATAACATGGCTTTCCACAGGAGAGAGCACATTTCTTGTTTGCCTTAGCCGTTGCAGTTAGTTTGCAGGCACTGCAAGAGGAGTGGATAAACAGGTTGACGGTAATGTAGATGTCAAAAAGGCAAGTCCATGAAGGCTATAAATTGCTCATATATCCTTTGAGTGGGATTCATTTGAATAAATATGAATGCATATCACAAGAAAGATGTACGCACGTCTAATAAAGTCACCCTAGGCAGCCCATGTAATCAGTGATGCAGTTCATATGATCAGAAGCTAATGTCTATTTTAAGATGGGTTAGGATTGAACCCTTAGCACCTTTTTATTGTCTAGATAGCACTTAGTATAAGGGAGCCTGTGATGGCAAACTTAGATACAGGTACCAACACTGTAGGCTCCAAAAGTTAAAAAGATGCATGCACATGTTCCTCTAAGTGCCTGTCTTTGGCTGCTTTCTATGAGAAGACTGGTAACTATCTAAGATATGTGCAGAAAACTGCTACTCCCTCACTGTCTCAACATCTTCTCCTCAAAACCAAGATAACTGAATATATGGGAAATCATGAGTCAGTCTAATGCTGGCCAACTTTGTGCATGTGGTTTTAAATTAGAGCTTAACGTCTTTCTGTATTCAGGAATAGATGCCGTCCCAGCATCTAGTCTGTATCTGATCCAAGTGTAGTGCAAGTACAATGACCCAGTTGTTCAGGGCTCCTAACACAGTAATCCATGTTTCTTGCCATAAATCAGAAGCACTGAAGTCCATATTTAAATGGAATGAAACTTCACTAGAAACATTGCAATTCACAAAGCCCTGACATAGTGAAGTCTGACAGAACCATTTCCTCTCATTTATTTAAAAAGGAAAAGAAAAAAGGTCCAATTCAAATTCTTTAGCTCACTTTTACCAGGAAATTCTTTTCTAACTTTTGTGTTTTGGGCTTTTTGTGTCATATAGTTACACTGTATATCTTTATAGAAAATAATCTTCTGGCATGAGGCCTGTATTTTGACAGATCAAGAGGATTAAAAGTAAAACTAAAATGGAGCAGGGCTCCAAGAACACCAGTTTAAACAGAAAGAAGTCCTTTTAATCTTATAAAATTCTATACAAGTAAGGAACATATTAAATGGGCCTGCTTCAATGATGCTGCTGAGTTACACTCAGCAGTTAGACTCATATTGAGGATCCAAAATAGAGAAAATTAGTTTGGTGGTATTGCACATGAAAGAATAGAATAATTCTTAACTGAGAAATTTTCTTCCTCAAAGGAAAAAAAAGAAAGCAAATAAAAAGCCCCTTATGAATGGAAACATTATGCAGCTATTCTTTAATAACTGTGTCTCTTTATGCAGGACTGTTTGAAGTGTATGAATCATATACAAATCAGCTAGCATCCAGGCTGCTTTCCTGTTAGAACCGTCCTCTTAAAAGTGGTGTGTCTTTCAGCATGGAAATATTATCCTTTTTTCAAATACTTCTACCCCCAATCAGCAGCTGTTCTAAGCAAATGGCTCTCTGAATTCAGATGGGTGTTTGCTTATATGCTGCCAATACACGAGGCAGATTTTGCCCTGTATAAGAATGTTTCTCATCACTAGAGTTGAGTGAATGTAAAAGATAGGTTCTCCATTCCCAGGTGCTGAACTTGGGAATAATGAGCGCTTTCCTGAACAACCCTGATTTCTCACATTAGCATTAAACTTTTAGTTGATCCTAAGCCAAGATAAAAGGAGGAGAACTCACAACATATTCGTATCTCATCATTCCCCTTTACAGTGGGAGGCTGCGGCCAGGAACTTCTCTTTCCATGAGGCCTCTGTGTGTTTAGGGATTGTTTAAGCTACCCAAGTGGTACAAAAGCATTTTACCTTTTGAAATCCCGGCTTTCAATGGTAATCTGGGTTACTTAACAGGATATATCTTGGCCTTGCTGGAGAAAAGCCATCCCTTTTGATGCTCGCAAATGTTAAAATAGCTTTCACTGAGAGAAAGTAAAAGTTGTTCTCTCACTTTGTGTTGTAATTACTAGGAGTGACATACAAAAATTCGATCGTGATGAGAAGGAGAAAGATAAAGTATAAATGTTCACACTTAAAATCCTATAGATTTGGATATTTTTTCCCAAGTTTTTGCAGCTTATATTGATGTCCATATAAATCTACTTACGCAAAATCAAAACAAGCAATAGGAACTTAAGAGGGTAACGCTAAGAAGGTAGCATGTGAGGATGACTGTGTTTCTGAACTGATCACGTGACGGAATTTATATGTCATATTTTTCCCTTAAAGCAATAATAGCTTTTCTTTCACACCCGAATGTTTATATTTGCTTTGGAAAACTGAACCAATCATTAAGAGTATCTTAGGTTTGTTTTTTATTATTCTGTACTTGTTAGTGTTGTTCATACATCCTATTGCAAAAAGAAAAAGACCAGGATGAAAGAGTTTTACTTGTTCACCTGGTCATGTAAGTCTTGTTTTGAGGTCAGAATAGTCTGGAAATGGTATCAGGTGCAAAAAAATTGTATTTGTAAATTTTTTTCTTTCCTGCTACAGAAGTAGAGTTAATATCTCATACTTCTCCCATTGTTATGTTACTGTTTCATCCCAGTGACTTTTCAAAAACACAGTTAATCTAACATGGTTGGTTTTAATCTCTTCTCTCATTGTCCAAGAAAAAGGTTCTCTCCCAGTACCTAGGTTTTAAGGTCACACACACTTTTCTGTTTCAAGATAAAGAATTCTATTGAGTCTCACAAGCATGAGCACAAATAAATTACACAGATGTCTCCGTGTTATAATTTTTACACATATATAAAATATATTTGCATTTACGTATGGAAACACAACAGTAAGGATAGTTATATCTGAAATGTATTTTAATTGCATGTGTGCTGCAATGATCAGTTTATATGTCCGCCTCCTGCATCCCAGATATTTTAAAATCTCATTTTTAAATTCATAGAATGGTCTTCTACTCTAGGTGATATCAATGACACTCAAACATACTGAAACTTCGGATGAGGGAAAAGACACGATCAGTTTCTTGTGAAAACAGTTTCACCTTACTGGATTCTGAGTATTTTCCATGTGAGTACTCTTAGTTAATGGAATAACTAAGAATTTCCATTCCAGGATTTTTCTTTATTTGACAGCAGAAAATTCAACAATCAGTAGGAACCTAGACTTTTTTTGATGCTTTCTTACTTTTACATACTACCTACTTTCTTCTTTTAAATAAGGTGGCATTCATCTGAGAAGAATAAAGAATATTGTTCTCCTGTATCTCTACAATTCTTTTTACTCTCTTGCTCTCACTGTTGAAGTTCACATTCAAGGTCTGATTACCTTTAACTACTGTAGGCTCTCGTCTTTGTCCTTTACTCTCTCAACTCTCTTCAGTTTCTTCAAATTGCTAATGCATGCTTTCAGATACATTAGTATTTAGTTGAGAAGAACAGCCCTTAGTTGCTGCTGCTCTATATTTCCCCTTCAGCCTCCATCTTACCTTCCATTTATCCTCATTGCCATTTTGCAAGCAGTGTAAATGTTAACAGCTGTATTGAAGATGATCTGGCTATGACCCATTTTAAGCTAAGGGGAAACTGCATGTGTGGGAAATTGATGTAAACCAGCTGCCAAACCATGACTAAAGGATGCTGTGCGAGGGGGTGGTATGAGATAGTAAGCAGAGAAGAGCTTAAAGGATATTGCCAGAGCCTACAAAGTCAGTGCTACACTAGTAAAACATTTTTTGAAAGACTGAAGCGTACGTCTAACGTTTGCCCTTTGGCAAAAGGCATTCCAGTTCTCTTTTGATTATTAAGCAAATGGCTTTATTTGGAAATGTGTAAAACACCTTTCTTGGTAGACCCTTCACAGGCTTGAATCGTGTCCCCAGATGTACTGTATTCTTTATTTGGTCAGAATCTAAGTGCATTCTTGCCTCTCTTCTCTCTCCACTAATTCTTCTTTCCCCTCCAATTTTCTAAGTCCATTTCACACATAGAAAATGGAGAGGGTGGAAAAGTTTGAAATTTGGTGAAAAGTAATTGGAGCCAAAGATATGTGGCTAGCAGTTTCATTTGAAAGCCACTCAATTGTAAATTCAGAAGGTATTCAGTGTCACAGGGCAAGTACTAATGAACTCATTTGGTGTTCATGAGAATGTCAATATCTATCTATTGGTACAAGTTTCATTGAAATTCAGTTGCACGCCTAGGAGCATTCAAGAATTATATTACATACTGCAAGCAGCCAAATCTTTATTAGTTAATTAGGGGCATACTTTTTGAAGACAGATTCTCATCTGTTGTAAATCATTAACAGTCAATGAAGTTATGCTGAGATCTGGCTGATTGCTTGTTTAAGGTCTTGGTACACGTTAGAAAAAGAGCCTCCATTACATATAGAATTAATTACTACTTGAATGGAAAAAGGACACAAGGTAGAAGGGGAGTTAGTATGATTGTGGCTGCTGGAGGTTGAAGTTCATTAAGAAAGTGAAGCAGAGCTTGAGTTACCACTCCATATCTATTATTTGTAAGGACAAGGCCCACAAAAGTAATAACACTGGGATAGCTTACTTGATTCATAGTTTTGCCATTGCAACACACCACTCTGATTATTATAGGCATTGAAGACAGTTTAAGATAGGCTGGAGCTCTGGTTAGGTACAAAAGCCACAATGTGAACCTTTTGTGTCCTAGTAGGAATTTTTTAAAACTTTAAAATCATGGACTTCTGCATAATTTATGGGAACTAAATTGACAAACCAGCTTAGAATATTTTCTCAGTTGCTTGAGAGATACATTGTTTGTGCCTATTTTGTATTAGTATTACCCCTGCTATCCACTTTTCAAATTCTACTGAGAAATCTGATATTTGATATCATATTTCCATTTGCTCTTGTGCTCTGTTTTTGCTCCAGCTACATGCATAGTTCATCAAACCAGTTCAAGGCCATGTGGTATCATATCTTCTCTCAACTGAGCTTTTCCGAATAGCTTCATTTAAGAAACAGTTCTGATTGTCTTAAACAATCTTTAAAAACAAATGTAGACACCTTGCACTAGCTTATGGTAATAGTTTAATGATAGATCAAAAAGTTGTAACGTTTACTGTGTTGTACTTAACCTTGTGGCTGAACTAAAGTCTGCTGTCAATTATGAAGATAAGCCATACATTTTAATTTTTCTTCACTTTCTTATGTGCACTGACTTGGTGGGGTAGATGTGCGTTCTTTTTCAATCACGGGAAAGTAGATTCCTTTAAAAATCTTATCCCTCAAACATGGATATATGCCAAGGAAAATATTAATGCCTCTTCTAAAATCTGCAAGTTGACACTGTAGGCAAAAATCTTCATACTTGTCTGTCACATTAAACAGTGATCTGTTTTTAAAGTAAACTCGGTGTAGATGTCTGAGGTCCTGTGTCTCTATTTCACAAATTCCCTCTTATTAACAGCAGCAGCTTGTGTTTTTTCAAGAGAGCTGATTTACCTTGTGATACAATCAGGATTGCAATCTAGTTTGTGTGGTATTGTAGTCAGCCTTACTTAAACATTATCTCTCTGCACATCTTTCAACAGATGTATTCAGGAACCATTTATACAAAGTCACAGAGTAATTCAGGTTGGAAGGGTCCTCAGAAGGTCTCCAACCTAAATTCTCACTCAAAGAAAGGCCAACTATCAAATCAGACCAGGTTACTCTGATTATTCAGGTTATTCACTCTGGTCTTGAAATATCCTACTAAAAATCATTCTGACTTTGACTTTCTAGAAGTCTTCTGATACAGCAAGTAGCTGCATTTCTAAGTGAAGATTTTCAAGGCTACCCAAGGAATTTGAATGCATCAGTGGCCATCTGTGGGTTCTCTGATTTTTTATAGTATCCAGTTATTGAGTCTCAAGGTTTCTATAGCAACCAAATTAAAGGTGAATCAGGCCTTAGAGTGAAAATTATTATAGTTCTTCACAAATATCCAATTTTAAAAATGACTACTTTAATAATTCATAAACAGCAATTATGATTTTTTTCTGTTTAAGAATTATTGTATTTACAATAATGCTTTTCTTGCAGTTGTGTCCAAATTGTTTACTTTTGGATGTTTTGTCTCACTGCGAGATAGCATCATAACTCTTGAGGACTTATAAAGTATTGCTGATACTGTGACAGGAACATCTCTTTCAAATGTCTTTTCAAATGTCTGGCTGTATTAAGAGAATATATGTTGAAATAAGTGATCATTCTCTTTTGCAATTACGCTACTGCATGTATAACATAAAGTAGTACATAGACTATCATCCATAGATGATC
Organism: Steatornis caripensis; assembly: GCA_013398225.1. NCBI lineage: Eukaryota > Metazoa > Chordata > Aves > Caprimulgiformes > Steatornithidae > Steatornis > Steatornis caripensis. The sequence continues at coordinate 578,340 of VZSC01008481.1, read as the reverse complement.
TCACTATGGTCTACATAGCATCTTCCAAGGGTGGTTTGTAAAATCATATTGGGGTGCAGTATCAAATGTGATTAACTGTGTTATTTTACTGGATATAGACTTGATACAGCAGGAGCAAATGCATTTTGGCCTAATAAGCCAATAAATATTTTTGAATGTCTCCTTCGTGTGTTTTAAAATGTTGTATGACATTAAAATAAATTAAAAGGGATAAGGAAAAAAGACAATAGGGCAAAATGGGAATTGCAGATGCTGCTTAGTTTTTTTTTTTAAATTGTTGAATGTAACATTTCTAGAAATCTGTTTCCTGTATCATCACATTAAATGCAAGTGTATTGTTTAGACCATGAACTAGTTTTACTGTATGAGCTTAGAGATTTTGTACTATTCAAACCATAATAGGAATACGTTCTAGCTGTAAATGGTACATGTGGAGCTATGGACATCTGTATGATGCTGATGAGGGGATATCAGTTGTATGAAGCGATACTTAAATTAATTTTCAGTTGTGTGTGTATGGTTTGCTTTGCATCTCCACTTTGGGATGCATATGTCATGTTTCTATCCTGATTGTAAAAGTGAAAGTCACTGGAGTTTTGGCTTCAGCTGGTTGTGTACCTCTTGTGCTTTCAGCTCTATGGAATTCTTCAAGCCTCATTTTTCATGTGATCAAAACAGAAGTTTTGAAAGTCAACATAAAATACTGAAGTGGTGTAGATTTCACTGCAAATACTGCAAGTATGAAGATGTTGTCTTCTAGAGTGACGTTTCATTTCTGGGGGATGTAGATTCCCTGGTGATGTGGTATTTTTGTTACTGTGCCACTGGGGAGACAGTTCTAAAACAAACAACTTCAAATAACATGAGATATTATTTTTTATGAAAAACGAACTTTTCTTAATTTCTGTATTTCTGTTAAATAAGAATAACACTGGAACTCAGCCTTTGGCTAAGAGAATTACTGAGGAAATGGTGTCATTTGTTTGAAAGACACTGGATGTCTGCATAAAACATTTATAAAGGACATTCTTTTATAGTAAGTTCCATGCAAATTCAGTTTTCTTCTTTTTCCCTCTTTCTCTTCTTGTAATAAACAATATAGTTAATGTTCTCAAAGTTTTCCTGTATGGCTAAAATTGCCCCAGTTTAGATCTGCAGAGCTAGTAGCTTCCTGTTCTAGAAATGTTTACAGCTTGAACACGTATTCACTACATAATCCACTGCAGAGTTCAAAGCTGCTGAAAAGAAAATAACTATTGATGTAGTTTAATTTAATTTTCAGACCTCTGCCCTACTGTAGTTTACTAGTTTACAGTAAATCTCATGAAAATTGCTGTATAATATTTTACCAGCTGTTATTCCATCAAGTACACAGTAACTTTCTGGATTTTTTTTCCTTTGCATGAGTTGATAGTGTTAAACTGTGGCAAATACTGCTTGCCTTTCCTTCCTTTGCTTCCTTAATGAGTTGGAAAATCACACTTTTAGGGGGAACTAGAGAAGCACGAAATTTAGCTTTTCTGAACTCATATGCATAGCATTGATGCAATAAAATATAGTGCATATTTCCTTGACGATCTATTTTACATACATAGCAAAGAATGGAAAAGTATCCTATTATCTGCTCTGTTAGATTAGGTCTATATACAGAGCTAGTGTATGGATTTATACAGATAGTTTTTTATTAATTGTTCCAGACTGTACCTCTGACTGCCTAATGTATATTTCAGTGACCAGCAGTTTGCTTGAGAAATAGTCTGTGTCCCTATAAAGTTAATTTCTTCAAAATCTTTGAAATTTCTGAGGCATTTGAGAAGTGTAGATGGTTTGTGAATTTTGGAAATGACAATGGAAAGAAAGAATAGTCACTATGGCATTGGTTATATCACCTTTTGATGCTTTCTGACAAGAGGCTGTGTCTTGTGTTATGTTCTGCTAGCACATGGCATTTTTTGTACAAGAGTGATGATTTTACGAAGATAGCATTTGCTTAATTTTAAATCTCATTTCATCCATACTTTAAACAGCAGCCTAAAATAAAATTCTTAACAATCATCTATTTCCTGAAAATAGATAGAACAAGGTTTAATACTGAGAAACGAGTGTCTCGTTTTGACTTGGGAAGGAGTGAGATGAAGAGAGTTTGCCATCCATGAGTAGTTTTTTCATCTCTGCATACTCTTGTCTCTGAACCACTGTTATGCTTGACCTCAAACTGTCTTTGTAAGAGAGATGCACTTTCCATCACAGTCCAGGCATTCAAAACTTTGATTTTATGGTGCTAATAGGATAACAGACTCTGCATATGCACGCTGTCAGGGCAAAGCCTGCAGCGAACCAGAAGGCATACAGCTGACTACGTTTAAGATGCAGATAAGACTCCTCCACAAAAAATAGTTTGTCAGAGTTGTTATAATCACTGCCAGGGTCATTTGATTACGCCATGTGATTATCAGAAGAAATCCTCTCAAGTAGCTTTCATTTGTCAACAAAATGTGACATGTCATAAATTTGCAATTATTTTGTCAAAGAAGGGCATTTTGTCATGTCCTTTACTCTTGGTGGTTAAGGAAAACTATTTAGCCTGACACTTTATTGCCTATATGGACTCTACTGTTGAATCGTTGTGATGTGCCATAAATAGACAGAATACGAAGAATTTTATTACAGAGGAGAAAGGATAATCCTTCTGTATTTTAATCACATTTGATATTAGTTTATTAATATTACTACTACTATTCCATACTACTGTTTCACAGATCTAATAGTGTCCTCTCCAGAGACTTTAATGCCTGTATTAAAGAAGTTATTTAAAGTAGGTCTGAAACGTGATCAGTAATTCAAACTGATTTAAACTTCATAATGGCTTCTAACCTTAGAACATTCTTTTTAGTACAGAGGATATGGAGGTGGAATTAAGTTTAATTTAGAGTGTTATTCAAAAGCCCATGATTCTAAGCCAGAGGTATTGCATAAGCAAGGGAACACAGCCTGTATGGTAAAATCAGGCAGAGCTAAACAGCCTCCCGTATTTATTTTCTTATATTTTTAGCATTAAATATAAGATTGCTTCTTGGGTTTCATTGTCTGACTAAGAGTTTAGATTTCACACGTTTATTTGCCATGACAAATTTAAACCAGCCTTTCTGGTGAAGTACTCTGTGAAGTGAGGTGCCAGTGGACAGCAGAGACCTCCAGCTTCTTAAATTAATAAATAAATAAATACCAGCATTCAGACACTTACATAGTTAGAATCTGCCAGTGTCTGTTCATTTAAGTTTGTGTTTTGTTGACATTTATGGGACATTTTGTTTCTTTCACTCCTCTAACACCAGCTGGAGACATACAGGCTACCACTTATGTTTAGCAAAGATGAGTATTTACCAGAATGTTCAGTGGGGGGATTCTATACACATCCAGCTGAAATGTTAAATGAATTTATTCCTACTGAGTTGACATCTTTTTGGAGGTTCTTCCTGGAAAACATATACCTAATGACTTCATCGTTAGTAAAATCTGGAAAGCTGATTACAACTTAAAGGAAAACGCCAAATATTTCTGCAAAGAAATCCTAGATATAAGAACTTCATCTTGGCCAAAAAGAAAATGAAAGCATACCATGTAACTATTGAGTTGAAAAGCATAGCTCATATTTCAAATAGGAATTAACTGCTCATGAATGAGAAACATAATCATGAATCATGCTGCTGAAGCATTTTGATTATCAATAATTTAAAAAAAATGTTGGTCTATTTAAGAATAAATCTTGAACACTGAGGAAGGTAAAATTCTGTCATTTACCATGTTGTATATAGGTGTTGTATATAGGTGTATATAAGAGTATAGAACAGTACAATCTGTAGAATTAACTAATTTTGTTGTTCACTAAAAGAACTGCAAACCAGGTATAGATCATTAATTTATAACACAGTGAGGCATCTGAAAAATTCTGATTATTATTCTGACTAGGAATGGTACATTATTTTTGTTACATTATTTCACTGCCATATCTGTCTACAATCCAGCTTCCATATCTTTTCATCTCAGTTGCAAATGTGTGACCTGTACTGCCACTGAAATGGAGGTACTCTACTTTTCCTCCAGCCCGTTTCCCCGGCCTATCATTGAAGTCCGTGCTAGGAAATGAAGCTGCAATGTGAGTAGGATGAACCTTAACCAACACAAAAACCCAACAAAACTCCGAAACAACAACAAAACCCCACAAAACAAACAAACAAACAAATTATAACTTGAGCTCTTCCTTAAACTGTGACTATAATTAGACCTGGCTGAAAAAGATATGGTAAATACTTAGCTTTTAAGATGCTAGGCATGAAAACTTGCTCTCCAAATTATATCAGTGAATCCAAACCATTCCTTTTTTTCCCTCTTTTCAGACCAACCTTTTCATAAATCCACAAAGCATTTTAATTTACTGCAGTTGCCTTAGATACTATAACTGACGACAGTTCCTATCAAGCAGTAACTACTGCTGTGCTTACAAGTTTGCTGTATTCTTTGCATCCACAGTAGTTTTGTCTTTCTGAAGGTTGCATACCTGTTGTATGCCAGAAGTGCAACTGTTACCACCAGGAGACCAAACTCATCAGTAACTTACAGTTTTAGGCATACTAAGTGTTAATACTGATGAAGGTCAAGGACCTCTGATTCAGGTCAGGCTCTAATACTGTGTCTGTCATGCTGTGTAATACTGAAAAATAGCAGGCTGTTTCCTATGGCGAGTAATCCCCTTGGTTAAATTTTGTAACAGCAGGAAATTGGCTGCAGAGAAGTGATGATATTTTGAAGTCTTTTTTTTTTTTTCTTGGAAGTTTTTTTTTTAACATAACTATTATTTGAATAATGTTGTTTGTTTGTTTGTTTTAATAAATTCATATAAATGACAAAATGTAAAACAAGGCTTTCTGGTGGATTCCTGGCATATGACAAAAGGGAAGAATAACCCCTGACATGATGGCACTTCCCCTTCAACAGCAGCACTGCATGATCAAAAAGATTGTAATTTCACTTTGATTTCAACTCGTATCACTTAGTCTTGGGATTTTCTGTCACAGACTTTTGTTTTCTGATAAAAAAATAAACACCCAAAGGACTTGAATAACAGAGCAGTTTTCCTCTGTTAAAGACGATCAGCAGAGAATTCTCATGGGCTATACATCTGGTGCCTTGAAACATTGGTTGTCTTGGAAGATTGCTTGCGTTGAAAGTCAAAATAATTTCAAGGTACATATGCTGCAGAAGGTAATTTCTGTGATCAGTGAAATTATGCTTTGAGTGTCAGAAGGGTAGTGGCTGGTGTGGTAGAACAAAATCTTTCTAAATTAGAATTGCTGAGAATCTCAGTGCTTGCCTCAAAACTGATTGCTGTTTCTCATCTATGCTGGAAATTGCAAGTATCAGCTGGCTGGTAAAAGCGGATCCACACTGACTGTTTTAACAGCAGGTTTTCTAAGGAGCAATGAGTAGTTCTAGTGTGGTGGCTAAGAGAACACCTCACAATGGAGTGAATTAATGTAAACCCTACTCAATAATGTGGAAAGTGTTTTGGTTCTTTTGATTGGAATTGTGTATTTTCCCACTTGGTCATCTAAGAATTAGATATTCTTCATAACAGATACTGCTCTGCCTGTAAGTAGAACAATATAAGTAAAATAACTAGTGTTAGTTACTGTAAAGCCATTCTCAGAAAGATGATCCCAGTCATCTACCATGACATTTGTAGGGGGTCAGGTGGGAAGTTGCTGCCATAAGAAGGTATTAATTGTGTTCATCTTTTAAAAGTGACTTTTAAAAAGTATTTTTTTTAAAAAAAATATTCATTCAAATGTGTATTCTGAAAATCAAAGTGATGGTTAAAATAACTGAAAGCAACACAATTCAGAAAGAGGTCTGGGTGGTAGTAAGCTAGTTTCTTTCTATTCGTTGAAGAAATTGGGAAAGCAAGCTATGTGCAACAGTCTGTATGGTTGTCATCCTCTGTACATTTTTGTTATGTTGATTAAAAATCACTGTAATTATATTGATTTCGAGAATACTTGTAGCCATACAAAACCATGCTGAAGAAAACCAGACTAAAAGGATTTGGGAGTTCATCCTTAACGAAGTGGTTTTGTAAATGCAAATGTGTCTAAAAGTTTTTTAGACTTTGTATACAAATGAAGGATTATATAGATAAACAAAAAATCATGTGTGTATATAATACATAATATGTTTATATATGCATGTGCTTCACATGTCTGCTTTAGTAAGTCTTCAGCATTCCAATGAAGTGCATTTGTAAAGCACGGTATTATTTTTTGAATCTCGTATCTAGGTATGCATTCTGTCTAGCCTTAGGTGTATGTGATGTCTTCTGTCTGCTAACTATTTAAATGCAGCATTTTATGGGACAGAAATATTGTTAAAAGTAATCGAAAAGTGATAGGTCTGGGGCCTATAACTGTCTCTACCAAAGAAGAAAGTCTAAAGGAGTCTAAATATGGGTGATGGACCAAAGGCTTGGGCAAATTCTCAGTTTAGAGAGATTGCATAAATAAGAAAGGACCTACGTAATTAATAAAAACCCTAACAGAACATTCAATAGAATGTGTGTGTATAGCTCTTCTCAGTCCTGCTGAAAATTCAAGATGGAGAATTTAAATTATCAGTGAATTCTTTCTCTGTCATTGTAGCCTGGAATAATGGCAATCTGAAGAGTAACAAAAGTGTGAAGGGAATTAGAGTCTAAATTTTAAATAAAAATATTTCCTGTCGCTGTTAACAAGATTGTATGGAAAACACCAAACATAGAATCATAGAATCATAGAATCATAGAATGGTAGGGGTTGGAAGGGACCTCTAGAGATCATCTAGTCCAACCCCCCTGCTAAAGCAGGTTAGCCTAGAGCAGGTTGCACAGGAATGCATCCAGGCGGGTTTTGAATATCTCCAGAGAAGGAGACTCCACAACCTCTCTGGGCAGCCTGTTCCAG
>VZSC01008481.1:532054-565347 GCA_013398225.1 Steatornis caripensis | reverse complement strand
ATATTGTCAGTTCAGGTCAGCAGAGAATAGAAAGGTTGAATTTTTACAGTGAAATGATTGAGAGCATCTTTCTTGTATATTCAGGTCTCTCACCCAAGACAGTGGAGAAATCTAACGTGAAAGAAACTATTAATGCAATGCAATGTAAATTAAAATCATCTCCAGAGCAAATGTGCTTAATATACTAACTCCAAAATCCTTTCCATCACATTGGATTTAACAACCATTTTCAAGTACAGTAACTCAGAATATGTGATTTAGTTCTACTTGACCAACAAAGAAATACAAGAAGAAATTATTTTAGCAATACTTTTTATAATTAATGTTCACATTGAGATTCATCATGAAAAGTCTAGATATGTGCATGTAGCATTAATCAACACAGTTGCTGTTATTGGGGTTCTTGTATACAAGTTCTCTAGTTAAAAAACCATTTTCAGCTAAAATATGTCAGACGTTAATGAATGAGAAAGGAACATATTTTTAAAAAATTCTGAGAGCAAGTTGAAAGGTTTTATCACTATTCAATTCTTGGAATAGAGTGTGAGACTCATACTGATCCTGCAAATTGCATCAATGTAGAAAATAAATAGAATAAATTAATAGAATGCAATGTAGAAAACAAGTATTTCTAGAAATTAATCAAACTTAGTAAAATACTGGTAAAATTTGGCAATTACAGGTTTCTCTGAAAAATAAACATGGCCTTTTTTTAAACACTTCTTAGAAACATCTAATTGAGGGAATTTTTCATAATTTTGGTAACAAGCCTGTGTTCAGTTCAGATCCAGATTGGCTTGGAAAGTGCTCTCTAGAAAAGTTTTCTTCAACTGAGTAAGAACAGCAGTTTCTGTTGTGAAGGCACCCAATTGTATGGGAGGAAAAACATGAAGAAAACAAAGCCACGTTAGAGCATTTGTGAGTCACTCCTAAGTTGGCACTGTGAGAGAATAATATCCTTTGTTTCTTGTAATTTATTTTCTTGGGTGACATCCCCGGGAAGTATACATTAGAAGAGTTACAGTATTCTTAGGTGTTCATTTTTTAATGATGTCCTCCATTCCAGCTACANTGTTTCTTGTAATTTATTTTCTTGGGTGACATCCCCAGGAAGTATACATTAGAAGAGTTGCAGTATTCTTAGGTGTTAATTTTTTAATGATGTCCTCCATTCCAGCTACATACGTCACCAGTTTGAAAGTTTCAAGAACCATTATGTGATTTACAAATTGCAACACTTCCCCAACATTTCCGTTCCTTCAAACAGAGCCCTGCATCTCAGAATGATGATATTTCTTGCAGAACACTGAAAACAGATTCATATTAACAAGCTGGCTTAAGACAATAGCCCACTAAGCCCTACAGACATGAAACCTTTTTGTTCTCTAACAGTAAAGGTTTATTCTGTTTTTTAACTTTTAAGTAGATTTTCCCCTTGTGTACTCTGATGTCTTGTCACTAAGAGTCAATGGGCAAAATACCTTGATTTCTTTCCTCTTTTACATTAGCACATTTTTAACAGTGTGCAGCTATTCATTAACTTACAGAAGTCTTTTGTCACCTCTTGAGACTGTCATAGCTTTCAGTAGATTATATAATCCTCTGCATTTTTTTTGTCGATGGAAACCCAAAGAAAACCAGCTGTGAGTTTAAAAGAAATTTGGAAGAATCCATTTGAAAAGCATTTAAAGGTGTTCTCAATCAATAAAACAGCATGAGGTTTTTATTGGTATCAATATGTATTAATCCTTCTGACATTTATTTAGGCAGCCTATGATTTATGACATAGAGGCCAAAAGTTTTCGGGTTATAAATGACAGCAGAGAATTAATTGGTTTGGAAAGCAACCTTTCAATCTAGTCCCAAATACAAAATGGGAACGTGGATGTATAATTAAAAGATACTGACAATGTAGTAAATTTCTGTGATTCTAACGTAACAGTTTATTTTATAATTTTGTCGATGTTCTAAAATTGCACAAATAACTTGACTTGGTCAAAACCTTCCAGCAGGTGATATTTGAAAGAANATTTATTTAGGCAGCCTATGATTTATGACATAGAGGCCAAAAGTTTTCGGGTTATAAATGACAGCAGAGAATTAATTGGTTTGGAAAGCAACCTTTCAATCTAGTCCCAAATACAAAATGGGAACGTGGATGTATAATTAAAAGATACTGACAATGTAGTAAATTTCTGTGATTCTAACGTAACAGTTTATTTTATAATTTTGTCGATGTTCTAAAATTGCACAGCGGCTATTCCCTCCACAGCTGTAATCTGCAAATTTCAAACTTAAATTAGGTGATGTATAGTCCAAACCAAAAATTATCTCTGCCCCAGAGAGTAGAAAAGAAGATGGAGATCAGAGGGACATAAACATGTTCAGGGAACACAGAAAAGCACATTTGTTGATCTTGTCATGAAAGTCTGTGGTCTTACTGCACACACATCCAGGTAATAGAGTGTAGCTCTAAAGGCTTCGTAGAAAATCAACTTGACCTGCCACCATGCAAGAGCAGTGAAATACTTTTCACAGAATCAGTTAGTTTGGAAAAGACCTTTAAGATCATAGAGTCCTGTACCTCGCATTTGTGGTCTTTCAGATTCATTATTTCAAGGAAATTATGTGTTTGGGGATTCTAGCATAAAGCAACAGAATTCCAATCTTGTCTTTTTCCCCAGTGATTGACAGCAAAATTAAATTCTGCTCTCTTNCATAGAGTCCTGTACCTCGCATTTGTGGTCTTTCAGATTCATTATTTCAAGGAAATTATGTGTTTGGGGATTCTAGCATAAAGCAACAGAATTCCAATCTTGTCTTTTTCCCCAGTGATTGACAGCGAAATTAAATTCTGCCCTCTTGAACTGCAGCTGAGTGCTACCAAACTCAAATGATCTGGACATTGTAGTCTTAGTCCAAGCCCCATGTCATGTTGAGTTGCCTCCTTGACTTCAGTGGGCTTTGCTTTCAGGCTTTTATTTGCTTTTGTTTGGTTTTGTTTGATATTGTAAATTCATTTTTGTTTGCAGTTCTTATCTGCAGGCTACTGATTAAGCTGCTTGATTTCTGGTACTAAAGCAACATCATCCTGTCCAAAACTGAAATATCTGCGGAGTAAACAAACTTGTGAACAGTAAAACCTGCTTGATTCTCTATCTTCCCTTACTTGTTTTATGCCAGGATTTATAACAGAAAACAAGTCTTAGCACAGCTCTAGCTGTTATATAATAGGGTTTTTATGAAGAAAAAAGACTTTTCTCTGTTACCTTCCAATGTTGGGAAATGTAAGTCGTTTTTAAGAAAATATTTTTCTATAATCAGAGGATGTGAGAGAGAGAGGATAAAAGATTTTCCATTTTCTCCGAGTAGCAAAATTTCCTCTGAAAATGTTAGTCCTAATTCTTTTGAGTTGACGCATACCTATTTACATGAATAAGGAAAATTTATAAACAAAAGTGTGCATGTTGCTTGAGTAGCTTCATCCAGTTGGCATAAGTAAAAGTAGGTTTTAGCACAAGGAAGACCTGAAAACTGTTTCAACCCACCATAATAATGTGATTTCTGCACCAACATGGATCTGAAACCAGATATTTGCTCTCTGTTGCTGTCACATCTTCAATGCTATCATGCAGTTCTATCTGCATTTCCAGAAGGGATATTAACTATATAATGCTACCAAAATTCCAGTGCATTGTCCACAAAATGTCACATTGTTCTCTTCATTGTTCAGGGATTGAAATGTGTTTTTCTTTGTGAGAGACTGTTCCCACTCTTTCTGCTAAGTACTTCTTTCAGTAATCCTTGTCCGCTTTCACTGCAGACATAACTCTTGTAAAAAAAATTGTTCAAACAGTTTTTTGTAAGTTGTATCTCTTAGTGGCTTAGTTATCTCTGTAGGATTTTCAGCAGTGGATGATCACTATTGTGAACTATCTTGCGTAAATAAAGGCTAATAAGCTTTGCAGCCTCTAAATGAGGCAATGAAGAAGACAACTTCTAATGAGTTGAAAGGCTGATCGTAGGATAGAAGCTAGTATGTGTTAGATTTTTGTCAAGATGCAGTGGGATGAGTACCTAAAGACTGAGAGACAACAAGGTGTATCCAAGCCATCCTATCGCTGGGCCTCCATTCCACTCAAGCCTTGTCTGCTTTAGAGAAATGCTGTTAAAGTATCCTGCTGTTGCTAACAACACCGATTTAGCAGCTTTACTACAGAAATACACCAACTACTATAAATAATGTTTCTGCTTGGGTAGAAAGATTAATTCTATCAGCAGCTGCTATTTTTCTACTCTAGGAATTCCAGCTATATTACAGTACTAGCTGATCTTGCTGTGTTCTTGCTGATCTTAGATGCTAAAATGTTTGTCTAAATTCAATGAAAAGCTTTAAAAAGTAATTTCTGTGCCTTAAACTGGTAAACTCTTTGCATTTTACAGTTTATTAAAGGATAGTGTAAGGTGATACGGTTTGTCTGCAATTCTCACACCGGACTTCTCGGAATAATGTTTAGGAGTGGATCCTGTTTTATGTATGCCTTAGCAAGAGTTATGAGAAAAATATTTTTCTGTAGCCCAGAGTTCCTTTGCATTGTTAAAATGTGATTTTATTTAAAACAAGCCTATAAGCTCAGAAAACAAGCATATGTGAGTTGAAAGAAATGAATGTTCAGAGGGTTTCATAAAGATTTTGTGCCACTCTTGACTTAGATCTTTCTTAGTTCCTTCTCAAAACCTTTCCTGTGTTCTTTCATCCTCTTTATTATTAGGGTATTTTCTTCCTCACCTGTATGTCTCTCATTGCCACAGATGGAGTTTCCATATCTGCCAGGAGTGATCCTTTTGTCCCTTATTCCCTGTGCAATTTTCAGTGTTTCATTCATCATGAATCCACTGTTTGCTTCTCTTTGCCTGGGCTGATTCTGGCATGGTGCATCCCCAGTGATTTCTCATCCTGTTTTCTCTAACTTTATGGGAATTAGTGTTCAGTGTTGTTCTTTGCCTCTGACTGAACTGAGCTGAAGTTGAACCTGTTTACCACATCCATGTTTTCACAGAAAACCACCACCCATACATTATCCTTAGTGATGTAACGTAGATTGTTGCATGCTGCCTGTCTCTTACGAACATACAGTGAAAGAAGGTTACAGAAATATTCCTTGCTGTTCATTTAGAAATGGCCAAACGTGGCACTACAGAAACCATTTCAAGTTTAAAAAAAAAAAATTGAATGAGCATCAATGTATTCACACAGAAAACTCACCAGTTTTATCAGTATGTGAAAATCAGGGCTGCAAATTGTCAAACCAAATTAGACAAGAAAATGCAAGCAGAAAGATTAAACTGGTAGTTCATCTGCTCCAGCATTGTATCTCTGATGCTGAGTAGCAACAGCTCCTTCAGAGGTTGGAATTATGCAGTCATCTCTGCCCTTCTATGGAAAATATTTTTTGATGTCTACCAGGTAGAAGCTGCTAACCTTAATGTTCACAGTTTATACCATTCAAAGCCTTTTCAAAAATACTTCTGTATATTTGAAGAAGTGAAAAATATATGTATATAAATAGCCATGGTAACTCTGAATAGTCTTGTTATTTTTATGCATACACAAAAATATTCACTCTTTGACAAGTATAGAACTTCTCCTTGGCATTTTTCACCACCAGGCTTGATTTTTAGAATTAAATGCAAATAAAATGGAGTGTAAGGAAATAAAAACTGAGTAGCGTTTCAAGAAAAATGTCTTTCAGAGGGAGCTGGGAACTTTCTTTAGTCCTTCTACTCAGCTCTTATAAAGTCTTGCTTTTGAAATTGTCCAGTGCCTGCATTTTTCTTCTGGATTCCCTGTAGCACTGCTGTAAGTAATTGCAAGTTGTGTAAGTGGTGATAGCTAGGAGAGCAAATGACTACAAGAAATACAAGGACAAATGTAGAGATTGATTTTTAGAATCATTTTCTCCACAATGTAAGGTTGTGTCTTTTACATTACTGAAAGAAGTTTTGCAAATTTTTATCATCTTTAGTTTAAAAGTTGAATTAAATTCTGCATTCTTTCCTTCCTGTCCTTTATTGTGGGAGTTTCTTTTTACTTTAAAAGTTAAGGTGTGATGGGAAGTCTGACTGGAACCCAATTTTCAATATTTTAATGTAACTTAGTTTAAGTCAAAAGCATGTTGGAATGATGATAGATCAGCAGGTATTTGTTATACAATAATCTCAGGGATCTAAAACCCTTACAAAAAGCAGAATTATACTTGCACATATATAGGGCAAAAAAGGACCTGTAAAAGGAAAGGATCAAACACTGAACTAATTAAGTATAAATAGCATATTTCATCCAGTTTTCAAAATGCAATAGCTTCCCATATGAAATAACATTTTTAAAAGGATATGCTTTTGCCTTTGAAGAGAGAGATTTGAGCTCCAGGGAATGGGCTTTTTCCACCCGTTCTTATTGCTGCCTGCCTTTCACCGTGTGTGTTGTTTCTAACCTTAGTTCTGAACTGAATCTCATTTAGTAACATTGGAACACAGGACAAATACAAATGATGGAAAGTTAGCTACATGAAAGTGCATTCCTAAAAGCACCAAAGAAAAAAATTACATCAGAAAAATCGCCTCCAACACAAAGAGAAGCCAGAGCTTCTCATTTCTTAAACTCATTTCTTAAACTAGATGTTAGTACTCCCTGCATTACTTGGTCTCCAAATTGCAGTACTTAAATTGCCAGAACTCCTACTGAAGTCATTCCTAAAACGGCGTGTGCATGAGGAAAAAATTTGTCAGTACTCTGATTTGTGATGCTATGATTGACAAAACCATGAAACAATAGACGTAAACTATTAACAGAAAAACTCAGCATCTTCCTAGTGAAAAGAATGCAGTGTCAGCCACATAGAGTTTTATTTCCAATGAAGGCATTGGAGAAAATTAGAGATCAGCACATCAAATTGTAACGTGTCAAAACCATTTTTGGTGTTGAGTGGTTGAAGTGGAATAGTCTACTCATGTCATGGGCATAGACATACTCATGTCTATGCCCGGATCATGGGCGTAGAACCAACAAAAATCAGTTTCCTGCTTACATATGCAAATAATTTTTGCATAGGAAAGTTGTAAATAAGTATAAGGCTCTTAATGTTTTTTTTTTGTATTCTATTTCAAAGGTCTTTTGGAAACGCTTTCATACACTAGAAAGGTTTATTACACTTCCATGCTTACCTATGACAAAGGCAGAACCATGGAGGGGGTTTTTTGGTTTGGGTTTTTTTTTTTTCCCCTAATTGTGGGGCATCTTGAATCACAGGAAAGAGTGAGAACTGAAACCTGTCTTGATCTCTTCCCTTGGATGTTCTAGCACCTATTTCAACTTATCTCTTCCCTTGGATGTTCTAGCACCTATTTCAACTTATCTCATTTACCTGCTGTTTGAATTTGAATAAATCATTCTGCCCTTCTACACCTTGTTTTTCCTCTTCTTTTTGTCCAGTGTTCAGACCAGTAGGTTCTTTGAAGTTGGGACTGCCTCTGCCTCTTTGCTTTCCAGGCCAGGAAATTGACAGGGCTGAAACAGCATAAAGTAGGTTTTGGACAGTGTAGAAACAAGTCTGTTTTCTATAAGATTATTGGCAGAAATGATCAGTTGTAATCAGGAAGGCAGATCCTTCATATCTAAAGAAGAATGGATATGTACAGGAGATCTCTAAGTCGTTGGTTGTGATGGAAATGATATTATATGCTACTGTGTTTTTGTGAAGTGTTTTCTTTTTGTTTGTCTGTAATGTTGTAAGGGCTTTTCTGTAATTCTTTTTTTTCCAAGTCCTAAATATTTTGGATGAGCATATATCAAATATAACTTAGTCTAGACTACACTATATCTTTCTTCTGCACAGTTTCACTGAGATCATGGCCTTCATGATTTCTAGCTGGAGCTCTGACCTTGTCTGTCTGTTCAGCAGCTATACTGTTTGTTCCATTAAGATTTCTAAAATATCATCCTTATCTAGTTTTGCTTCTGACATGGACATGTACTAAAGGAAAAGGAGCTCACAATCCCTGGTGCTTCTATATCTGTTTCCAGAAGTCTTATCCACTACAGCACTGACTGCCTCTGAATAGAAGCTGAGGGTGTTAATTACCTTGCACACTGAGACCCGTCTGTAATAGCAGTTTTCAGGAGCAATGGTAAACATTAAGGTGGGAATACAGTCAAGCTATGAAAGGAAGGAGTGAAAAGAGGTTGTATCAACATTGATCCAAAGAAACCAGACTGCTTTGAAACAGGATTGTTTTATATGATTTGTCAAAACAAAACAAAACAGCCAACCCAAAAATAAGAAAATGTACTACATTTTTTTGAAGATAATATTTTGTTGTCATTACCAAGGATCTGAATTAGTTTCGGAGCGTTCCGTTACCATGCCAACCGAGGACTTGTCAGTTTGTTTGCTCTTGCTGTCAGAATAATACATTTCTGAGTTTAGTCCTCTGAGGAAGCCGACTGTAGCCTGAGTGAAACATCACAAGCTTCTTTCGGAATTGAAAACAGTATCTTCAAATATATGCATACATAATGCTCAGAAGATAAAGATTAGCTAATAGGTAGGTAAGTTTGGTTTTTTAATGTTCCATTTTAACTATTAATAAAATTTCTAAACAATTAAACCATTTAGGTAAAAATAAATTTTAATAGAATTTGGTACCACAGGAAGGATATTAGAAATACCTAGTTAACAAATGAATAGACTGAGTATTCTCTAAAGGCTTGACAACTGGCACTACACCAAGATGCAATTAATTACCCAGAGCAAGAGTTTATAAAGCTAAAATCTGTAGAGGTTCAGCATGTATACAACAATTATCTGAGTAGACTAATTGAAGGATTCTTGGTACAGCCTAGTAGATAATACCCAAGATAAACCACTCCATCCAGTGATACCCCCTGCTTCCTATGCTATAAAATTGTACAAGCTAGGGGCATTAATAGTAATCTGGCTTTTGACATTGATATAACACCCCTGGAATCTGGAAATCAGCTTTCCTCCAACATTTATGAAGCTAGCCACCAAGGTCCTCTTCTTATTTTTCTGACCATGGAAAACATTGATTTAACTGAGTTTTCAGATGGCTCCATTCCACACTTAAGCTTATGCTCTTTACCTGATTAGGCTTTTCCTCCAGCTTCCATCAGGTACGTTTTAGATACTGGTCAATAATTGAAGACCGTCATATTTCAGTAACCCATTTGTACCTAGGTAAACTGTCAGCACATTTTGTAGCTCTATCCTGCATAAGAATGAGGATGAGATCAAAAAGGTAGCCGATGGTACGTCTACACAAGGAAGGTGTAGGTATAACAGTCTTCAGAATTTCAAAATTATCTCTGTTGCAGTAGGCCGATGGGCAGAATCAGGCCTCAAGGTAACAAGATGCGGATGGTGTGGGAATAAATACATGGTACTTAGTCACATAACAGGTAGCTAATGTCATCAGTGAATATTGAATCAGAACATGTAGTACTTTGTTGTGACTACCTAAGAGTGTAACTGAAGCTTAGCCCCAAAGCAAATCTCCATGTTGTAATCTAGAGATTGCTAAATTAAGGTAATTACATCTAAACTGATAGCTTGGAAGTACTCCCAGATTTTCTTGTGTCTAGGTGTGTGTTCTTGCTCTCTCCCAGCCATGTATCTGGCAAGTCCTGAGTGTGCAGTAGTTCTTTTCTCTGTGTGTGCATGGTTTTGATTTTATGAGAAGAAACCTAAGGAAGGATCTGGAAAAAAACTGTGGTGGCTGCAGACTTGCGATCTAGACCATGAGAAGAGTGAAAGTTTGGCATGTTTTGTGGCACAGACTGTCTGCTTGCTCCAAAAGTAAGTTAGACGTCCTTTAACTGACTATAGTGGACTTTGTATCAGGCTAAAGGTTCGAAAAAGATCTGGACATTTCTGTGACTGTAAGGAACATCTAGAGTTTTCATAACAAAAACACATTTTAAAAGTGACAGTACGTCTTATGTGGTGGGGTAAAAGCCAATCTCTTTAGAGATCAGAATAAAATGCATTTTGATAAAGTTTTTTTTTCCCAAAAAAGGCCTATTCCCTAGCTGCTTGCTGTTTGCATCTTACATTGCTATGTGATACTACCATTTACAAATATGGAATAGCATGTCCTGGATCTGATCCTATAAGACAATTTCTGTATTTTATTTGCTGTTTGATTCTAGTAGGAATGCTGTGATGAATAAGAGCATCCAGAATCAGTCTTACAATAAATGTAAATGATGTCTTTTGCTTGTTGTATAATTTGTTGTTCATTTAGGCATTCCTCTTTGCATGAGTTAGTCTTTCATACTAATTTCTCTGGCGACTGGATTCATCAAAAGGATAACCAGGCGATATTTTTAATTTTAACAAATACAAATGGCAACCGGGTGCTTCCGTATTTGTGTTTTGAAGCATACAGAACAGCTTTTGGAATAATTACTAGGTGTCATATTGGTTTAAAAACAAAAAGAGAAGGAAAAATACAAGATAAAACCAGCAATTTAATAAATATTAAGTCATAGAATTCAGAGCTAGATAAAGCCTGTTAAGTGATTGAATATCTCTCCTGTGTGAAATGGATAGAGCGCAAATTGGGGTCCTGGTAGGCACTAAACTGGTTATGCATTTGATAGTAGTTTGATAGTGTTAAGTATTTGGTAGTATTAATTTTCAATAAACTTACTTCGGTAAGTTCAATAAACTTTACTTCAGTACAATCCCTGCTACAAAGATAAATTTTACATTGTGACATCAGAATTATTGCAAACTGAAATGTAATTGTGATTTCTTTGTATCAATAGCAAATCTTTTGTGTGTGTGTGTGTGTGTGTGTGTTAGCCCCTGGATATTGCATAGTAAACATGAGAACTTACTGCCTTCATTTTAGGTTAAAACCAGTAATGAAAAGAGTGACATGTTTTCTGTTGAAGCGAATGACATTGCAATCAACTAAGAACATCAATTTTAGCTAATATAGGAGAGAAAACTGGTTCTGAAACTTCAGGGAAAACAATGTCCTATCTCCCGGGAAGAGAAGCAAGACATTCTTACGTGCCTGAATCCTTGACAGAAATGAAGGGAAACCAGATGACAGTAAATTTGATAGATGAAAAAGAAAAGGCAGTTCATTCTTAGTTTTCCTGAGAAGACAGGATGGTTAAATAATAATTTTAGGACTTGATTTTCAGTAGGTTTTATTTGTCTGCATATGTTTTATAAAACTCAGATAAGTTCTGTTCTTTATGATAGATTTGTCACTTTGTGGCGCATTTACATTTTTACTGGGGGCAAATCATTCTGCTTTGCTCTGAGGCACCAAGAGGAGTGCATTGGTTGTACTTGGAGATGCAAAAGCAGAGGTGCAAAGTCGTCGGGGTCTAATTGTCACTCCTAGCTGTTCATTTGAGTCTTGGATTTATATACTTCCCATTGTGTTTCAGCTACACAGCAGCCTAAAACAAACTTGTCTTCTGGTCACACTGCAGGTGAAATTTGAGGCACGCTGAAGCAAAAATGCTTGTCATGCACAGCCAAGTCCTTACTGGGAGCATGGCTGGACCTCCTGCACTGTGCCCAACCTGCAACCACGTATTCCATCGCACGTACTCCTACACCAGTACTGCAGGGCCCAGATGAGGTAAGAAATCAGCTCCAGAGTGCTCACATGATGTCTCAAATTGTGCAGATGTTGTTAGATTACACTTCTCTAGTGCCGAGGCTGGCAGCTTAGTGCCAAGAGCCCCCAACATCTAGTGATGCAGCCATGCCTGTTCAGGCTGTACTTAGCCCTGTTGCCTAGTCTGCGTTCCTAAATCACGATATCCAAGACTGCGCAGGGCTGACAATCTAAGGAGGAAATTCCACAAGCCCAGCAGGAAAAGCTGTCTCACATGCCCTGTCTGCATCCAGAATAAATGAATGCCTGCTAGGAATAAATATATCATTGACACAAATAAAAACAATACATGAGAATTGTCCAGAGGATTCTGTGTTTAGCCTCAACAATGAAGAAAGCTGTTTTTTATATGAAGGGTACGTTTTTTAGTAATAATTCTATTCTAGTCCAGTAATATACAGCTCTTCACCTGTATGTATTGAATACGAATTTTTAATTATATGTATCAAGTAAATTTTTTCTTGAAGTAGGGGAAATGATATGTGTTCTTTAAGCTGTATTTAAGTCTATTTTTTAAGACTTTGCATGGCATTTACACTTTGATCTGTCTCTAGAATTTATAATTTTTGTCCATGGAGGAAAGAGTCTACAGTTGGATAAAGGAATGAAAAGGTAAAGCAGGAACAAAGGGGTTAATTTATAAATAAATAAGTAAATAAATAGACAGGGTCACTGTGCTATGTCTTAGTAGTATGAATACACTAATTTATTGAAGTTTTAGGCTATCTATCAGAGCAAAAGTCAAGCACAATTACTTTAAAATTAATATAATAAACGACTGGTTTGGAACATTAAAGGAGTTTGTGTTTCCTGCTCAGCATGTTTTAATTTTAATTTGTTTCCTGTTTAACAATTAAAACCAAAGATTTCATTAATAAAATGGGTATTTGTTAATCAGGCTTAAATTCTGTATCTTAATTAATTCTGCAAGGAATTTAAGGGATTAGATTATTAGAAAACTGACAAAGCAGGCAAAAAATGAATTTTCACTTCTAAAATCCTGGTTTAATGTTTCATAGTTTGAAATTGTTAAAAGATATTATATCATAAGAAAATGAGTAGATTTCAAATGTTAAAATTAATGCAACTTTGACACCTGTTTCCTGTTTTGAAAGCTTCCCGCCTACACATTTCATACATTTGCATTCTATTTAGTCATGAATGAAGTGTACATATAGCATGGAATATCTGCACCATGTGTAGGATAAGTGACACAAGTACGCCTTGCAGGGTCCTGCGGTGTAGCCAAAAGGATTCCTTACCTTGGGTATGCACATGGGCTCAGTTGGTGCCCATGTTAGTCTGCCCAAGAATGCTAGAAGACAGCGCTCTAGCGGAAGCAAAGTTCCTTCTCTGCAGTAAAGGGTGCCAGAGAAACGCTAATTGTGATGGTTTTCACCTCTGTCACTTTCTACGTTGTAGGAAATTTGAACTTTCTTAGAAAGAAAGAGAAGAGGACTCCTTGCAACCCTTCAGTGCATAACAAATATTCGGCAAAGTCTGGCCATGAAGGAGAAATTGGTGTAGGTCTGGGAGTGAGGGGGAAACAACCAAAAACTTTCTGGATGTTTTTGCACATACTAAATTATTAACTATATGAGCTCTCTTTGTACGGATGTATTTATATAAACTGTTCAAACTGTGTGACTTGGGGCTTTCCCATGAATGCATTGCAGCTGAATGAATGAGAATGTTAAAGCCTCTAATCTGTCCCAAACAGCCCAGCCAAACTGAAGGACATGAATAAGTGCCGTTAACTATCCATTAATGTTTTTTAAAAATTGCATGCCAAGGTCACCGCTTTTCTAAGACAGTGAAATGAAGCTATACATCTCTAAATACAGGTAGCTATTTCATATGTGTATCACTGTAGAAATTAATCACACATTTGGAAATGTAGGTCCATGGAATCCTTTCATTCAAGAGACTGGCGTAAAGCTTTTAGTGCCGAAAAAGCAGCTGTTGAGGATAGCTTTCTCTTGGCAACCCGTTTTGATTTTAGAATGACATATGGGAGCAAAGAGAGGGAGATGGTGATCTTGTTTCCCAAGGAAACAGCTGTGTGCACACTTATGTACTGGAGGTGACACTGTGATGTATTTCCCCTCCATCAGAAGGCTTTGCTGGACAAATTGTAAGGGGTGTTGAAAGTGATAAAAGGAATGCATCACTGCATATTTGCTTTACAAGCAAGATACATAAACAGAATATTTTCTCACAGCCACCATGCAGAAGCATCCCCAGTGCCTTTATAAAAATTGATCTGCCCTTTGAAGCCACGTGCAGTCTGAAATGACAAGATTTCAGTCTCCAAAAAGGGGATTAAGGAACTGGTCTCCAGATAATGCTGATGGCCCTCTAACACTATACTACTTGACTGTCACAGCCGGTACCAAGCTTTTGATGCTGTCATTAAAGAGAGATGTAATGGGAAGATTAAATCATCAACAGAAGCACACTGATTTAAAATATGCATGTGTGTATACGTTTTAGAGCTGCGTAATTCGTGACTTGGTTTAATTTTCTGTAGAGTGATAGAAAAAAGTTAAGCATGTGATGACTGAACACCTAGTGAATATGGAGGAATAAGCAAATACTTTTAATGAAGAATGCCTTAGAGACACTGAACTAATACTGAAGTAATACAAAATATGTGAAAAACTGAATGTTGCTTATCTAAAATTAAGCAGTAACTGTATACAAGGTACAGGTTTGCTCTCAATACTGTCATTCAGTCCTGCCTTTTAAAAAAGCTGAAGTCTGGGGTTGTAAAATGTGGGTGTATTTAGCATGATAGATGCCAAGTACTGAAAATACAGAGTATTAATAAATGCTAGACTCTGTTTATTTCCTGGCAGGTGCTTGTAGCTTCCTGCTCTGACTTAGAGGCTTTTCTTTTATCTGCTGGAATGAACAAAGAAAAGCTGTATTCAGAAATAAGTCTTAGATAATTTTCATAAAGGAAAGTCCAATTATTGCTCCTGTAATGCAGGCAGATATTGCTATAATTTTTGTTAAACGAAAAAGTAAATCGTACTTTATAAAGCTGCTGCATAAGGATATCTACAGTAACAAAGATATCGATGCAAACATTAAAGATAAAATGTTATTAAAATGTATATTTAAGAAATCTTTTTAAGATTCTTCTGAATGTTTTAACTTTACATTTTATAATTTGGAAGATAAATTTATTTTATTAAAGTCCTTGTGTTGCTAATGAGTCAACTTGGCCTTTTGCTTACTAAATTTTAGTGACCATGCAAAAGTCCATTTTATAGCTGGATTGTAAATCAGTATTTTCCAGCTAGGATTGGTCTGAGACAATGCTTCTTAGCCCTGGAAAATACTGATTTTAGCAAAAGATAATAGACAGATTTTGCCCAAGTATCTCTAACTGTGGAAATGTATTACAAAGTGGGATATTATTCAGTATTTTCTACAATGAAATCAAGCAGTGTAAACTGCTTTTAGTAAAATATGGGGAAAAAATATCTATACAACAAATCTTATCAACAGATGGAAAGAACATGAAATAGCATGTTAAGCAAACTTTCTGTGCTTTTGTGCCAAAGTAAAATCTTTCAAAGCCAGTGATAAAACTCTGTGAAATGTTCAAAGATATTACATGCTTAAAACCAAGGTTTTTCTTTCTGAAAAATTTAGGTTTTACTGTGTTTTGGGGCATCAAGTCCTCATTTTCTTTGCCCACTTCCAGTTTCTACTGCCTATATAGCATGGCAGAATAATATTGTGGCAGGGAATTGACACATTCAGGAAATAGAATGAAAATTAAAATCTTTAAAGATAATATTTTATTATAATCCTATTTTAATTTAAATGAACCCCACTGATAGTAGTGTATTATTCTTAAGAAAAGGGATAGCATGGGTTTCTGCACGTGGAATACCTTAGTATGTCTTCTAAACTGAGTAGAATTTTACAATTTTCAGTGAATGAAGCTTTTGGTGATAAAGGTATTTAATGTGACAGTACCTTATCATTTATTGTGAACAGACTCTTAAAAGAGTATTTTATATGATTTAACATCTGAGTTTGGATTTTTTTTCCACCAAATATAGGATATGTCAAAAACCCCTACACAGTAAAGGAGGCAAATGACTTGTGATTTTTGTGTAAATTGCTAAGAAATAATAGATGCTACACATTTTTTTTGTTATGCCTTTGTATCTGACCATGCAAATTGTCATCCTTGCAATCTTTATATTCTAGGCTAACTCTGAAATACAACTACATGTCTAGGACATTTATAAACCAAATAAAATGAAGCTTGGTTAACATTTCTGTAAAATTATCAGAATTTTGTGTTCAGTTTCAGAATCCCCAGACTGTCTGGAAAAACATGCAGTTAATTTCAGAGAGTGCAGCTTTTCAGAAGAGACTTAACTAAAAAGCAAAATTACTAAAAGAAAATCGGTTCTGTCCTGGCCCAAACCAGGACATGGAGTTTTTAACAAATGACCTTTTACTTGCCATTTTAAGCTAAAAAACTATTTCTCAGACTCTGCTAGCTGCAATTGAGATACGTGGACTATGTCAAGAATACCATTCCTCTATGAAGATGACGTGTATTTTCTATTATATTAGTGATTTTGCATCATATTGTGTTTGAATTGATAGAAGGCAAAAGTCCTATCATGTTAGTAAACATCCACTGTATAGTAATTTTGTACTGCACTTCCCTCCTACTATGATAAGAAAGTGACTAGTGGGCTTTATGCTCTTCTCAAATTAAATTCAAGTTTAGAACTATATCAACAAAATGGAGAGTTTCATACAGATCTAGGAAGAGTTAATTTGCTTGGGGAAGACAAAACTCAGAAAGCTGAACTAGAATTTCCCTTTTTTGTTTTTGTTTGTCTGTTTCTTAATATGGTTCAATTCGTTATGGATCTTTCAAGTCCAGAATCACCAATGATACAACAAGATGAAAAGCTTTTGTTCTTAAAGCAGAGTTTAAAAAGAGTCAGTAATTTATAGTGATCCAGGAATAAAATGTTATTATCTGTATAAATCAGTAATCTTAAAGGAAAAATCATATTAATTTTACATAATGCACTTGCTTTATTCCAGGGCAATCTATATTCTGAAGTACTGAAAGCAAAAATTACTTCCTTTCACTTTCTCCATCTTGTGCTCAATTGAAATTTAAATGCTAGTATAAGGAAATAACTATCTTTTGCTGTAGTTGTAATTTATTGGATTATTGCAGGTGAAATTTCAAAGTGATCTTTGAGTCAACGGAACAGAGCGCTTACTTCCTTTCATCTTCATTAATGTGTTTCACAGGATGTCAAGAGCTGAATCAATAAATGCTTATTTTTCACAGTATAAGAGTAATCTTGTTACTCGACACTTTAACCTCAAACACAAATACCCTAAATAAATTTAAAGTGCCAGTATTTTAGCATTGAATACTTAGGAGAGAAGCATTTGTAATCCTATGAGGACATGTAACAGAACTAGTCTATATTTAGCATTTAGTAGGTTATAGAGAGTCAATTTTTAAGTTCAGAAGGGACAATCTGAGTCATGTAATTTAATTTCCTGTATGGCACAGGAGAAAGAATCTCACCCTGCAGTTTCTGTGCCAAAATCTGTACTTTTTTTGAGGTAAAATGAGGTAAAATTTTGAAGAATATGTCTAGATCTGCTGTAAAGATTTCAAGCAATGGAGAATTCAGCACTCTGAATAAATTATCTCAAGTAACATGCTCATTCTTTAAGGAACAGAAAAATCGGTAGCAGGAATATATACATTTATAGGTGGCTATCCTCTTCAGAAACACTGAGTTCAGAAGAGAAGATACTCTCTTGCTCACAAGTACGAGGGTATAAATAGTAAACACTTTCCTGGATGATCCACAGGAGAAAAGATAGAGATTTTGTAGTTCTTAAATTTAAAAGCTGATCTCAATAAAGCATGTCCCTTGAAGGATATTTTATCTCTGAAACCGCTTTATCACATTGGAGAGAAATGGTTCTTTCAGAATTTCACAAGCAACTTTCTGAAACACCTGGAATCTCACTGTTTTTCAATGACAGAAAAAGTGTTGGTTAGAGAAGATAAAGACAAAATATTGTCCATTTGGCTTTGCAGATGTTGTCACATTCAGGATTAAGTTCCTAACAGTAAGATCAAGTAGATAATGAAAGTCTTTGCTGAAGAGGTAGAACACCTTTATAAGATATGGCAGAATGTATTAGAAACACGATAGACCACTCTTCCTGTTTTCACCCCGTTTTAAATTTCATAGTTGAAAAACATGATTGTTGTTTTCTCAGTATATTTAGGCAAAAAAAAACAATAAAGGGATCATCTCTGATGACTTGTAAATAAATCTAGCACTAGGTGAAAAAAAGCCTACCTGACTGATTTGAGAATACTCTTTATTGGAGGTGGAATTCTGCTTGTGGCATCATACACCTTCACTGTTCTCAGGAATTGTGAGTATGCCCACATCTCTGCTTCTTCCAAAGTTAGGAGCTTCCCATTACTTGTTAACCTTTACGGATTGTAGCTTCTGTTGGGTTGGGCCTGAACAATTGCTAACTATGCCTAATGCAGAAATATTCATCTTCTAGTTTACTCGATTACTTTTTTTTTTTAAATACTATTTGGGACGGTATCCTACTGTATTGGGCAGTTTTTGCTAAACCATGAATGTTTATGCATACTAACTTTTTTTTCTTTTCTTTTCACCTTACCTTAAAACTTGCATAACATACTTAACATTTTCAGATAGACTGCAAAACAACATACTGTTGCATGCGTCATACTTTTCTGTTGTATTTTCAGTCTTGAGTCAAATTGTGATCCGTCATTTTGTTCCAAAGTTTAGTATTGTCATGGTTTTCTTTTCAAGTTGTTTTATTATAGCAGAATTAGACTAGCAACTGGAAAAAGGTGATGAAGACTCCTGTAGTCAAGACAGAACTGGGTTGGAATTCTGGTATTACCACTGACTAGAGGTCTCAAACAAATAATTCCATTTCTTTTACTTCATTATAAGGCTGGCTGTAGGCACCCTTTTGTCTGTATTATTTAGCTATAACACCTAGTAGATTACAAATCTACGAGTAGTTGTCAGTGACTTTTCATTAAATTCTTGGAATTGTATGTTCTTGGAACTGCTAGGGAAATAGATCAGGCAGTCTGGCATACTCTGCTTCAAGAACGATGGTTCTCTATTCAAGGGTTGTCTATTTTTACATTCCTTGAATAACTAGGTTCTTGTGACTTTCTTTAGGAAGTTTTTTCATAGTCATAGCAGAACTCATTACCGGCAAATTTTCTGTGTTATTTAACTTACTATTTTTCTCAGTTTTATTTCATCTCTTCTAGCTTTGGTTCTTTGTGACAGGTTATATAGGACTTGCAACAGACAATAATGCATCAAGAGATAATATGATCTAAAGTAGTCCAACTTTACCATGTCAGCAATGTGTACCAGAGTCCTTACAAGGAGAGTAACCACTCTCAGAGGACAAGTGGTCCAGAAGGAGAGTTGACCTATGATTTTAACAAAGGGAGAAACTACTCTTACTCTTAAAAACTCTGCATACTTCTTCAAAAAGGACATGGGCTGGATTATGAACCCGTGTTTTAACAACTGGTGAGTGATGTTTAATTATTGTTCTGGTGCGCTCCCTCTGAAAGGGATAACTCTACTCCCAAAGGAAGACAGTGTAACATCTGAGACTAGTCACTGTATTCCTTTTCTTCTCTTTTTCTTCCTTTACCTTTGCTTTCTCTTATTCTTGGAAGAGATAACTCCAGAGTAAGGGCAGCAGATGAACTCCTACCCTGCATCCTGTCAGAAAATCTGTCTCAGCCCTCTCCCCAGAGAGGACAGGAATATGGGTTCACCTTGACTGAAGGATGTAGTGGAGAAAATGTTTACCTGCAATAATCCTATATATTACTGGTATTCCCACATGTAAAAATTTTGTAGATTGCATCGTACTCTCACTCTTCATTGATTCTGTAAAGAGTTTTTTTTATGGCTATCAACAGCACTGCATACTTAGCGTGAACTTAAATTGATTTCCTTTCCTGTAATCCTGTACTGCAAACTTGTATCTTCTTTGTTATCTATCATTATATCTGTTCTGTCATTCCTGGGTTCAATGACCACTCTTTTATCACTTGGTCCTTAATAAATATTGTTTTCTTAATTGTTATTCTGACACTAATTCTAGCAATAATTTTTAACTCTTTATATTGCATTAGAACTATAATTTACTACTGACCCAGCTTCATCAGTGTCGTTTGATTACTGTCTTTTTTTGTGATGGTCATTACCAACACAAATTTATGAAATCTAGTACCAGAGTCTAAATGAATTCCAGAATTAAAGAGTTTTAGATGGCTAAGTACAATCTGAAAAATACTATCATTTTTCATACCATGTGTAGCATAGTCCTTGCTGCTATACTTCCTTTATAATTTTTTTTCCTCACAATTAATGTAGTTTTATCTAGATTAATTCATCTGTGTGTGTGTCTAATCTGTTTCTCCAGAATCATGCAGTTTAAATTCTGATTTGGACACTCAGGAGTGGAGTTACTTACTTTCTTCATCTCTCTGCCCTCAACAGTCCAATCAGAATCAGAAAACACTTTACATGCAGACAGACATCAGTAAGTAATTAAGGGTGCATTTTTCGTACACTCTTTTTCTGGATCTTCGTATTAGAGAGAGAGAGAGAGAGAGAGAGAGATCTCCTTACAGTTTTGCAGTTTGCACTTTCCTCATTTGTTCCCAACTTTTTGGCGCAGCGTATTTTATTTACTTCAATGTATGCAAGGTCAGGATCTGCTGGTAACTCATGGACAGCTTTGCAGCTCACATTACCAAACAAGACCAATNAACCCGCCTGGATGCATTCCTGTGCAACCTGCTCTAGGCTAACCTGCTTTAGCAGGGGGGTTGGACTAGATGATCTCTAGAGGTCCCTTCCAACCCCTACCATTCTATGATTCTATGATTCTGTGAATAGCAGTAACGGTGCAGTGAACATGTAATTAAGAGTATCAAGCCAATTTAGAATCTAATTGATAACCTAATGATGAAACTATCCACTTCTCATTGACTGTTCCCTGAGCCAACTAGTCTCTTTTGGTGCACTGAATTTCATTAATGCTTATGTATGTAAAGAACAAAGCAAAGAACAGCTGTTGCATCATAGGCTGAAACAATTGTTTAATAAATTCCTACATTTTTAATATTTTAGATTTATGTAGATAAACAAGAATTCTGAAGCAGAAATTAGACTAGTTTGCCTATATAGGTAAACACTGAAATATGTACATGTATGTCTTGATAAGGTAATTATAGGGGGCAACATTATCTAGCCTTACATTTATCGCTGGAAAGTAGTGAGTACTGAGTAAAGTCAGCTCTCAAGCTCGATTGTTTTTTGGCCTCTCCTCAGTCATAACGTGCATAGAAATCAGTAGCTATTGTACCTTAGCAAAAATTTCTGCATTTGATTTTCTCAGTCTCTCTGCATTTCTTGGTATGTGATCAAGTCAAACATATAACACATACATTTTGGTTGTATGTGACTGATAAAGCACATGTGTGTGGGTTTTTTCTTGCTGTATGATCATACAATATCATATGCAAAAGAAGTTGAATATGAACTTTTTTCTATTATCTAGCTGTTTCTAATGGAAAATTATGTAGCACAAAAAGAAGAAAGTGTGCAATTCATAAGAGAAGCTCACCCACAAGGCCATCAACATTTATTTAATTTTTTTGACTGCCAAAATAAACAATCATGCCACAGCAGACAAGGCGAAATGTATCTTTTCAAAAAGACCTTTCTCACATTGGAGGGATATATTGTGAACATCAGGGGAGAGGGGAGCTTAGATATTGGTCAAGTTTCTTTGCAAAATATGTAGCTTTATTAACATTTTTGGTAAGAGAAGACAGAGATACATGAAAATCTGTAGGTAAGGTATTCCAAGTGTCAGAAATAAACAGCAGGCAATACTTTCTGTAAGTATACGTAGATTATTAAAATAAGTACTGAAGTGATTGTCCATCTTTAATTTGCACAAAAGTTTAAGAATAGAAAGGTAGGAGGAGGTACTATTTTTTAAATGTGCAGGATAACAATGAATGATCATCTTCTTTTTAAATGAAAAGATAATTACCTCATTTTCAACAGTGGCGCTGGACTGGTCCAAGTGAATATGTGTACGAGTTCGTACAATATCAAGTGAAATGGGAATAAAAAACAGCTACTTCGTGAAGAACCCATGATTCGAGGATCTGTAGCTCCAAGACAGTAGTACACTGTTGCCTTTATTTGAACATATATGCTAATGGAATTGAAGGAAGATCTGATATTCCTGGTTTGTAGATTTTTTTTTACCTAGGGAGGGTTACACTAGAGGGCGTCATGTTCTTAATGATAATTGTGTTCCCAGAGAGGGACAAAACTGAAAGTTACATCAATCTTGATGCTTTCTGATGTACTGCATGTGTCCCATAAAACCTGAAATTTCTCATGACATAAGTGAAGATGTCTTCATCTATATCTTCTTTTGCTGTAAATGGAAGATATATCTTGCAGAAGTAAAATCAAACAAAACTTTTGAATCCATATTCTCAGCTGGTGCCAAACGTGAGAGTTTTATGCCCTTGAAGATACAGATGCATGTTCTATTTGTACTTGCAAGAATGGTCTTTGTGTCATTTGCTGTTTACTTCTGTTCTATACGGAGTCAAAACTTTTCTTTGTGATGATTTGTAATTCCTTCAGCACCCAGCAATATACATCTGTGGAATAAGTTAAGTGTGCTCACTGCCTGCAAAAATTACTATCATATATTCCTGAACCACAGGTGTTTATTTCTGTGAAATGCTTTACTCTTACCATTAATTCCTTTAGTGACTCTGTTTTACAAAACATGGTTTTCATGATTTTGCCAGTCTTATTGTATGTATAGTAATGACACATACATAATTGCAGTAAATAGTTCATTATTTCAACCAAAGGCTATTAAATTAGCCCTAAAGATAGATCGCATGTACAGATCACATGAGGATCCAGTATCTGTGCAGATCTTCTGAAGAACCTGAATTTATTCCTCTTTGAAAATGTGAGTAGCCTTCAAAGCTGCTAAGGAATTATGTGATAAGGGAAGTAGCTTTAATTGTTTCCCACAGGAGATGTGGGTGAGTCATTGAATTCAGTGAGGTTATTTAATATTATCCTTAATTTGATTAAGCGTGAGAGAATTTCTAAACAAATTAGTGTTCAGAATGATAAACCTGATGTTCTAGCTGAGATATGCACTAAATTGTTCCAGATTCTTGTGATAAATCACTGAAATAATCCCGTACAGATTTTTAAAAAGTCAGAGAGGACACTATCTGATGGTCCTGGAATACTAAAGCAAAATATTTGACATCAGCACACACATAAACTTGCTGAATTGCCCTTGATTTGCTGTGACCAAACAATATTGTGTTGCCTGCATTCAGGACTCCCATATAAATATCCCAGAATTTCAGCGATGGTGAGTGGCTATTTGCATGTCAAAAGAGAATACTTTGTCATAAAATAACGGAATGGTAAAAAAGAGTTCATGGTAAAGATAAAGACTATCAGGAGGGTTATCAAATTGAAGCAAGACGGAGCACAAGTTAAAAAGATGCTTGAATTTGGGCAAATTTTCTTTTGCATTGAAGTTTCGTTACAGGTATGTGCACAAGTCTCTTTTCAGAGTGCGGATAAAATTTCTGAGGAATTCTAAAAAACTCTGAAGTGATTTTGAAGACCCAAATGGTGCGTTTAACTGTGAAGGAAAAGAAATATCTTTGCCAGAAGCCATTTAAAATTCAAACCTATTTTGGTCTAAATGAAATCTGAGATCTATGGAGTGAAGTCTTAATCTAGGATCCATCTCAGAGACTTTCAGCCACCTGAAAAAAAATAATCCTTTATTCTTAAAAGCGTACCTTATATGAGAATTGGAGCAGGCATCTAGAAAAGACTCAAAAAATGACCTTGAATGTATACACTGTTTATTTAATAATCTTCATTAACAAACTAATGAGCCTTACATTGTTTCATTGTAATTTACCTACACAACTAGCAAGTGGTTCCACCCCATGGAAGACCTTCATCAATTTATTTCTCATATATTATTTGACAGATGACCCCATTTGATCCTAAGCCAATGCCAGGTGGAGCAGCAGGAGAGCTCCCAGCTGTTCCACGGTGACTAACGTGGTGGAAACTGGCAAAGAACAGCATGAGGATTGATTTGCACATTAAAGTGAGATGGAAAGTGAATAAGTTATCTTCTCGCTATGACAGGGTAATCCCTTTCTTGCACTCTTCATTTCTGCTTGCTTTTGTACAAGAAGAAAAATAACAATTTCTCACACCAGCTAGAGTTAACTGCATGCTGTATCAACTTCCTACTCTTTCTAACCCTGTAGTCACCTAGCGTACTATTCAGGAATACCAGACAGTGTTACTATACTGCAAGGTAAAAAGAAAGTTGACATACAGTGCTACGGTGTGCCATTTGAATTTTAGGATTACGTTTTAATGTAATCTTGAAATTTGACATCACAATGCAATTTTTTTGTGCATTCCAGGTTCATTTTTATGTTAATATCTTATCATCTAACTGGTATTCATATGCTGATTTGTTATTAGCACACCAGTGTACTGCTATAACATACAAGTAAGTGAATTGGTGCCACCTCACAGAGAGGCATTTAAAGAGACACAGGGCTGATGAGTTTATTTACCAAAGAAAACACAAACCCATATGCTACTCACATGTATTAGCATCACTTAGCATTAGAGAAATTCCTTCTGCTTCTCTGAAATTTATGCAGCAAGCCAATATGAGGGAGACAATAGTGAGGGATGTTGTCTATATCGGCTGTGCAGCTGTGCAGTTCTACCAAATTCATCCCCTATGGGACTAAATAGATCCTGTGTGGATTATACTGAAAGGGACAAGATGGATGAATAACCTAGACACTGTTCTTTGTCTCTATAAACAAGTGAAGACCAGGAAGGGGAAGAGAGGGATGAAGTGAGTTGGGTGGTATCTCATAGCACACTGGTGCAAAGTACTCAACCCTCTTCAGCATCCCAGGAATGGGCGCTCTAGTACAACTGTGTCTCTCAGAAGATCCCTGAGGGTCTGCACTCTTATATTGTTTCCGGAAAGACCAGGACTGAGAGATGAGTGAATGTCTTGATTTTAGCAATGGCAATTTGTTTAGTGGGTAAGTGAATATGGCCTACCCTTTGCATAACAAGAACAAGGTGCTCTTATTCCTCCCCCTTCCATCCTTCAGCTGAACTAGTTCAACTTGCATTGCAACTGATTTATTTAAACTTACTTTACTTGTACGATTCCAAAGTTTGTGCTAGGGAAAGGAAATTACTGCAGATACAGACCTTTCCATTGCTAGGTTTTTGCAGAGCTTGAGAAACCTGATTTGGTATGATGGCTTTTCTGTTTGTTAATCCTTTTGTCCTGAAAAATGTTCATAGACTTGTATGTGCTTTGATCGTTTCACTGTTGCCATACTTAGACTCTTGCTTTTCCTGTAAGGATTGGAGTGAACGTGTAAGACAGGATAGTGGGAGGTGAGAACTTCACACACAACCTACCCAATACTCAGAGATGCTTAGGAACTCTGCCATCGCACAACTACAAACACCGTGTGTCATACCTTTTTGGATATGCATCGCATGATTCAGAAATATGTATTTATAGTTAGCTGCAGCTACTTCTAATTATTGTATCCAAATATTTACTATGTCCAATACCATTACAAAGCAGAACTTCATAAAAGCTGTTCATGTATCGAAGCATAACTGCCATGGCACAATGTATGAGTGATGTATCTGCTGGGATGACCTTGCAGGTCAGGCTTCATGCTACAATTGGTTTTAATTAGAAGCTGTCCTATTCTCTACATGCGTCAGAGCGGCAGTCAGAAAAATGAAATTCTGTTCTACCTTTGAAAATATGAAAGAAAGTAAAGGACAAGAGATTCTGCGGAAATGAACAAGGAAAGGGCAAGCACATTGAATTTCAGGGCTAAGGAGAAATAACTTTGGAAATTTATAATTGCACCATATTTAAACTTGCAAGCAGTGGTCAGTAGAATAAAATGTATTTTTCTCTGTTGAGATAGAGAGAACGACGAATACTTCAAAAAGTTTATTATGTTACAGGTTTTGCAATATTTTTTGAAGTCTTTATTTGCATTTGTCCTGTGTGAGATGACAAATATCATTCTCAAGTCTGGGACTAAGGACTTCTGCTAACAGTACTAGTTGTGAGTGGTGATTTTCTTTCATATGTGACTCAGCTCCTATTCGATTAAGAATGCCAGTGAGCTCACTCATTCACTGGTTGCTAATGAGCTGAAGCAATTAATTTACTAAGTCAGTTTTCAGAAAATTAATTTCCCCACTGTAGCCAGAGAATTGAAGTTTCAGTTGTTTTTTAGCTGCTAAATCCTTCCTATCAATTCTCAGCCATTCAAACTTGCCTTACACATTTCTGAGTTATTAAGAGATTCCCTTCTCATGATGCTGAATTCATATCCAGCTCAAGGCATACTGACATGGTCTTTTACAGATTAGGGAATTCCTCCAGATGATGTCTCACAGCACAGAGGTGCTGGGGTCCAATAAAGAATGTGGACATGTAACTGCATAGTTTGGAGGAAGTTTTGAAATTATTAGCTTAGGCTCTGGTAATGGCAACACAGGACTCAAAGACAAGATTATTTGCTTCTTCCAAAAGCTACTGAGGCTGTATTGTATACCTAACCCATGAATCACAGATTCTCACTTCATCTAGAGGTAGTAAAGTAGTAGAAAATTACTTTCAAAGCCAGGAGTGTGCTTTCACACAGAGATGAAGTACTGTATGTTTAGGCAGCATGTAAATTTATATTAAGCAAGGAAAGTGAAGGAAAAAGACCCGAAAACGTCAAAACCTCATTTGGTACTAATCATACAGTGCAGTGTTGATTTTCAGCCCGCCCAGTACTTTTATAGAGGAATATATATTGTAACTAAGGAAATGTTCGGTGGCTGAAAAATTGGCTGTGTTAAAATTAATTCTTGAGAAAATTTTACAGTCAGAAGTAGTTTATTGCAAATTAGCATGGATTGTATAGCATGAACCATTGCTTCTGTACCTAACATGGTTTATGAAATGTGTCCTAGCAGATATACTAAGTTCCTTCTTCCAGTATTGTTCTAGAATTTTGGTAATGGTCTTGATTTTTATTTCCTGCTGTCTTCCAATAGTGCATTATAGTTTGCCTTTCTTGTGGGTCTTAAACTTGTCATAGTATGTTGTTTTATGACCTATGGGTCTGAATATACAGAGTATAGATGTATTGTGAGCTCTTCTGGAGCAGACTATGTAAATCCTTCATGATTGCTGGGACTGCATCCAGCTGCCAAATGATCCCTCCCAACTGTGTGTCCCCGCAGCCCCTCTGGAACTGTGTTGCTTCTTCCAGGGACCATGTCGAGTGACTAAGCCATGAATGAAATGCATAGGAAGGGGTGCTGGTGCTTGTTAGCTGTAAACTTTAGGAAATCATTTTGGTACAAATAAGTTCCTTGTAACTGCGAGGTCAGACTCATTTCCATCTGTCTTTTGCTTATGAACTGTTTGTCTTTTGAGTATTTCTTATTGGCTCAAGTATTCCTTGCACTTGCTTTGCAAAGGAGGAGTCTTTTAGTCTGCAGTGTTGTTGAATGGTGTGGTATCAATTACTTTTAAGCTCACGAGAGATTGCACAGACAATAAACTTAGGAGCCTGCTGTTTCAAAGGTTTCTAGCAGATCTACTAAACCCCCCTAAGAGTTACAGCTAATCAGTGATACTGAAAACCAGTCCTTATAACTTTGTGTATTCATAAATCTACACTTTTAATCCATATGGTGAGATTTACTTTTACATATCTATGCATATGTAATTTATATATAAAAATATATTTCCTAACATTAACTTTTAAGTTTGCTTTACATTTATTTACCTTTTTATTTTTGATTTATCATTTCTATATAGCTCTTATTGCCTGATACAATAGAAGGTTTACAGTCCTATTTGTCCCCGATATAACAGGAGGTTTGCAATCCTATTTGTCCCAAATGAGAGTTAACAGTTCAAGATAATCCATCCTTCTCTACTTCATCCTACTGCTTTATAGCCTAGTGGAGAATTGGACTTTCAGAGGTACTAAGGATTACTGTGATGGGTGGTTAGTACGGTTGATCTTAAAGCATTCGGAGATAGAAGTAGTCATCAGAAACCTGGGCCTCCATATTTTGCAAAGCATTGAAGGAGTTTATGGCTGACTTGCTGCATATTTCCTTTCATTAATTTAAGTACCTATTTAAGTACAATAGCTAATGGAAGCATAACAGGAGGAATAATTCCTCATAAAGGAGCATTGGAGGTTTAATTTGTAATAAAATAATCCAACTGAAAAATTGAAGGAAGTGTGGTATATTAGTAAAAATCATCCATATGGGTGGAATATGTAGGGATTTAGAGCCTTTGCTACTCTGAGCTACTTCAGCTATATGGAATTGTGCATTTCCACTAGAGTAATTTCCACATGGAATAACTTGGAAGAATGACACAAGGCAAAAAAGTGCAAAAAATTTAAAAGTTACTGAATAAATAAAAAATTTAGGCCCGAATAGAAGTCCATAATTGCCTTTGTTTGCAATGTTAGAGCTCAGCAGTTAAAACACTTGACTGAGAGGCATGGTTTCAAGTCCCATAAGCAATTTCAGCTGCATTTTCTCCTACTTGGTAGGAAAGAAAAAAAGCCAAAAAAGAGTCTATATTAATTTCGTGGTGGTGTTTACATTTCCGCTGTGCAACCCAGTGATACGCACTAAGAAGAACACCATAGACCAGGCTCCAACTGTCAGAGCACTCATCTACAGAGCTGTGCTTCCTCCTGTGGTTTCTCAGAGATAATAGCCATGTAGAGCGCATATTGTGTGTCCAGTTCTCCCCCTGCCTAGGCCATTCCTACATGTCGTGGTTTAACCCCAGCTGGCAACTAAGCCCCACACCATCGCTTGCTCACTCCCCCTCAGTGGGATGAGGGAGAGAATTGGAAGGGTAAAAGTGAGAAAACTTGTGGGCTGAGATAAAAGCAGTTTAATAGGTAAAGCAAAAGCTGCACACACAAGCAAAGCAAAACAAGGAATTCATTCACTCCTTCCCATCAGCAGGCAGGTGTTCAACCACCTTCAGGAAAGCAGGGCTCCATCACACTTAATGGTTACTTGGGAAGACAAACACCATCACTCCAGACGTCTGCCCCTTCCTTCTTCCCCCAGCTTTTTCTTGCTGAGCATGATGTCATATGATACAGGATATCCCTTTGGTCAGTGGGGTCAGCTATCTGGGTGGTGTTCCCTCCCAACTTCTAGTGCAGCCCCAGGCTATTTGCTGGCAGAGCGGTGTGAGAAGCAGAAAAGACCTTGATGCTGTGTAAGCACTGCTCAGCAATAACAAAAACATTCCTGTACTGTCAACACTGTTTTCAGCACAAATCCAAAACACAGCACCATACTAGTTACTATGAAGGAAAGTAACTCTATCCCAGCCAAAACCAGCATACTCCAAGTGGCGAAAAATATGATATAACTCATTCTGAATTCTGCTCTTTTGTAGTGATCAAGTATTCTGAATATGAGGTTTCTGTATCCTGGGGATCCTAACACCTGAAATTAAAAATTACTCAAGACTGCAGCTAGAATTCATAGAAAACACAATCCCTGTTGATCTATGTTAGGCATTGCATGCAAGTGTCTACCAAACCAGGCTGTAATGGAAACTCAGGCTATAGGAATACTTCGTTTATGGCTCCTGATGAAGGACTGTGAGAGAGCCTTTCAAAGGGGAAAAGTTGTGAATATGCATCAAAAAGCTTTTTGGAAATTTCAGGTAAAAAGAAAGAAGCAGTTTCAGAATTGCATCTAGGTGGTGCTTTTCAGAAGCACGGTTGTCCATGTAGGGAGAATTTAGATGCCTAAGGCTCACTTAAAAAACCTAAATTATTTGTTGGATTTAGAGGATGAAATCCTACCTTAAAACTGGTAAGGATGGACAACTCTCTCAGCTTTTCAGACAATGAGAATAAATTTTTGAATTTTAAGTAACTGAAATACTTAAAGTTCTTTCTTCCCCCTTAGCAGAAAATAGAATAATTTTTCTTTTTCACCTGTAAAATGCAGCAGAAGCAGTTCAGTAACACTATATCCCATTGGGATATTAATGCAGGGAACCCAGCCATCAGGGAAATATAAAAATGCTTGGCTATACTGAACTATTGGACCCCACAGGATATAAAAATATAAGTGAGCTGAGAGAGAAATAAAATTGTCTAGGCTGTCTAAAGAATCAATGATTCTTTAGGAAGCAGAAGTGGCTTTAGTGGGAATAAGTCCTTTTAATGTTATTTCGGCTTTTGTTGCACAGACCTGTCTTATGTTATATGAAAAGCCTGTTTGAAAGATACCTTTCATTCTCAACAAATTGTCTTGATCTCTGAACACAAACCCTATTTCATTAATTTCAGGCTTTGAGAATCTCTTTTGCTTATAAACAACTCATTAAAAATCTAGTGCTAAGTTAAATGTCAGTTACAAAGCAGGTATGTAACTCATGTAGTAGTGCAAAAATCTGGTAGCACATGTCGAACACAGGTTAATTTTAAGTTCAGAGAGCTTGATTATGTTTCAAATTAGTAAAAACTTGTCCATATCCTCCTATCTACGTGACATTAGTGGCATTTTGCAGTGCATTAAATGTGGCTCGCTTTCTTTTGTACAAGATACAGAAGTCCCATAGATGATGACTTTTTATTAGTTTTTTATTTCACTCCGGGAATTTAGCAGTTGCTAAGGATTGGACAGTACTGCAACAGATTGAATATATTCATGGAAGGCTCATTGCTTACTCTGTGCTGCTTTCTCATCTATTTTTTGTACTTAAACAATTATCAAGTGCAAGGAACCTCTGACGAAGACCTGCCTAGACATGTAAGAAGCAGAGTTAAAGTGCAGGGCAGAGGGAAGAGACCCTGTATTCTTATGTGATCGTATCTTCCCACCAATGCTGAGAAAAATTCTTGAACAAGAGGAATTTAGCAGTGCTTTTATTATTGCTCTAGCATTCATTCTGTAAGGAAGAATGAGTCAGCAGCCATGATTTTCCCCTGACTTTGTGCTTCTGCTCCTTTCTGACCTGAACTTAATATGCAGCAAGGTGTTTCCTCCAGCCCTCTTCCCAGCGGGATGGAGCAGAATGTCTATCAACCATCTCCTTAGGCCCTTAATGAATTGTTACAACAAAAATACAGTGATGATTATTCAACATCGTTGCTAGTTGCTGATGGTGATTATGGTATCCTTAACACAGCATGATGATTTTCAAATAGGGATTACATAGCAAGAGCAAATACATTTATAATTATTTCCTCTCACAACAGTTTCCAAAACAAGAAGAAGAAAAGAAAGGAGAATCAGCCAAAACCCACATCACCTCTACTGAAAATAGGATATGTCAATAGAATAATTTCTAGAGATATTTTCATGCAGTTTCAAATGGCTTTTTAATGCCTGGAACTGTTTTCTGAATCAATGGAACTAACAGTGAAGGAATTAATATTGACTATGAAGTGGACAAAGTACAAATAAGAGAGTTTTAAATAGTAGTCAATACAGGAGTAGCAAATATGACATAAAATGTAAAGAGAATTATCCATAACAAAAATGTTCATACTATTCACTTCACCAAATCTCTTCCTCCTCTTCTTCTTCACAACTAATGTACACTTAATGAAAGACACCTCTCATTTGTGTAAAACAAAAGAAGCAGCAGGAATTTAGGGGAGAGATTGTTAAGGAAAATAGTCTGAAGAGAGAAATTAATTAGGCTAGTATAAAAAGAGATTGAGGTAGTTCAACAAAAGTCTAAAATTATTGGGTGGTATTCAGCTGTTTTGAAGGGTGAAAAGTCAGCAAAAAAGGCTGTGAACCAATCATTGCAAACAAAGAGGATATAGAAGGAAACTTTGTATGTATATATACACACACACACACATATGTACATGCAGCTATAGTGTCTTTTTGTCTTCTATACTTAGGAAGCGACTTAAGCATTCAAAAATATTTCAGACATGGGGATTTTAAAGAGTCTCTCATAGAAAATGTTTATCAATGAAGTAAATCTGAAACTTGCGAAGTAGTTCAAGAGGTATGGGTGAGTTAGGTCAAACTTGACACTAATACGTACAGAAGAAGCTTTGCAACTTACATAGGATATTACATCAATTTCTAGAAAAAAGGGATTTTTCACTGTCAATGAAGAAGTAACACATTGTATATTCATAATAATTGATTAACAGCATCAGTGAAATCAGATAACTAGTTAAGAAAAAAAAAGCATTTGGAATTAGGAGTTAGCTGATAGACCAAGGAGAAATGCAAATGATCTCATGAGTAGAAAAGAAAATTTTATAATGTAGCACTGCAGATAGTTGGTGATATTGATGGAAAGGCACTGTCCTCTAATCATGACTTGTTCGAGCTCAAATGTGAAGTTTTCCTTGAAACAACTGGCAACATAGCTGCTTTAAGAATTCTGGATTTAGTGCTGACCTCTTTATTACTCCTGGAGATAATTTTGTTTTTCCACAGGTGGCAGTGTGGTCCCCACAATGGTATTAAGAGAGGCAGGAAGCCTCTAGTTCCTGCTAAGTGGTTTAACTTACAGGTGATTCTTGGCTCATCGTCATTGAGAAGGGTAAAGTTTCAGGTTTGTCCTCACTATCTATATAGCCTAAACTCCCTAAGGTAATAGAAACAATGGTGGATAAGCCATAGAACAATTTTCAATAAAAGCCAACAGTGTATTGAAAATTAAAGATCAATATCTCATCTAAAATTTTTCATTAGCATCCACTGTATTCACGAGTTTTGAATGAAAGGGAAAAAAAGAACTTGAACCCGTTTTTTTGACTCTGGATTTAGATAAACAATCATCATCATTACATGCACTTAAAGTGCATTCAATTTATTGTGTTTTGTAATCTACCTACAGGACATTTACAATTATTGATTTAAACCCCATTCAGGGACTGCTGATTTGAATTTCTCTTACAATATATGCATTGTTTCCATCCTGAAGATAAAGGTAAATGTTATGTTTTAAGGAAGTTATCAAACATTTTGCTTAGATTTACTCTCATACTGATTAGTTACTGTTGTTCTTTTGCATACTTAGCAAAAATGCCCCTGGCAGTTTGTGTTTGATCTCATGTATGTCTTTGACAAATGCGGCTTTGCTACCTTAGGGTAGAAAAATTTAAAATGTTATGTTTATAAAAATAGAGCTATACATTTAAAAAAAAATATTTGCTAGATCTTGCACTGATTTGTAAACATTTATATTACATTAAGATCCTGATTTTGAAATTACACAGAATCACAGAATCA
>VZSC01008481.1:467282-530352 GCA_013398225.1 Steatornis caripensis | reverse complement strand
TCATGGTCTCTGCAGCCAAGGCTGCCCCCAACCTTCACATCCCCAACCAGTCCTTCTTTGTTAGTATCAGGTCCAGCAGCACTCCTCTCCTTGTTGGCTCCTCCACCACTTGTGTTAAAAAGTTATCACCAATGCTCTTCAGGAACCTCCTGAACTGTGCGTGGCTAGCTGTGTTTTCTTTCCAGCAGATAGCAGGGTGGTTGAAATCCCCCATGAGAACCAGGGCCTGTGCCTGTGATGCAACTTTCAGCTGCCTTTAGAACACCTTGTCAACTTCCTCTTCCTGATCAGGTGGCCTGTAGTAAACACCCACAACAGTGTCACCCATATTGGCCTGCCTCCTAATTCTTACCTATAGGCTCTCGACTTGTTCTTCACCCTCCCCTAGGTGGAGTTCAATGCATTCCAGTTGCTCTCTCACATAAAGAGCAACTCCATCACCACGCCTTGCTGGCCTGTCCTTCCTGAAAAGTACTGAATATAAAACCTCAGCTTTCAGAGGAAAAAGAGTAAAAATCTGTGTCATCAACTAAATGGGCC
This sequence comes from Steatornis caripensis, assembly GCA_013398225.1. Classification (NCBI taxonomy): domain Eukaryota; kingdom Metazoa; phylum Chordata; class Aves; order Caprimulgiformes; family Steatornithidae; genus Steatornis; species Steatornis caripensis. The sequence goes on along the minus strand of VZSC01008481.1, from coordinate 529,812 downwards.
AAGTTTATGTACAGTGTAATCTTACTGACTTTGGTACAATTCTACTTGAAAATAATTTGGCTCATTTTCTTTTCCATTGAGTATAATCTGGAGTGGAGTGGAGTGGAGGAACATAACAATTTTTGGGGGAACAGAGGAGGCAAAAGGCTGTTGATCTAAACAAGAAAAACAAAGGCTGAAGGAAAGCCTCACACATCAGACAGTGGAATCATTGACCTTTCAAAAATGGCTTAAAATGAGTTTCCTTGGCCCTCTCCAAGCATGGCCTAGATTGATAATAACTCTATGAATAACTTGGTCAAAGTATCATCAAAACCTCTCTTTCTGCTACCTAGACCTTGCTGAAAGACTGGGCTCCCTTGTTTTAAGATAGTGTGAAACAGAGGAAACTGAAAAACAAACATGTTAACACATAATTTCATTAGCCCTTTCTGAAAATTTCAGCAAAAGGTTATGAACTGTATATATGCATGAGTTCATGCATCTGCTAAAACGGGTAACTGAAGTTTATAGCTGTGTGGTAAAAGGTATGTGTTTAGTACTGCAGGTGCCACTGCATGCATATTTTAGTCTTATTTATACTATAGAAGCAAAACGTACAGGAATTTTCATCAGGTTATTCAAAAGAAAGCTAACATTAGAATCAGAGTTTCAAACTGGGAGGATTGTAAAAGGATGGAGAATTCCCCTCTGGAGAACATGGGAGGCAACTGCTGCTAAGAAGAGATGGAAGGGAGGTGCAGGTAACTGCTGTTTGCCCCTCTTTGGGGCAACCCGTGTCGTTCCTGTCAGACACGTTTTCAACCTTTTTATCCCTTTGAAGGTTTCAAGAACTGCCAATGAAACAAGGCTTCGCTGTTAAAAACTTTTTTCTTAACATCTATTTTGGATCTTCCTTCATGTGATTTAAACGTAAAACTTCTTGTTTTGTCCAACATATAGTACAGGTACTTGCTTTCCTCTCTGCAGCTCTTTTAGATTTCTTAAGACTGTTAGGTGTTTGGTCTTTAGACTAATCACGACTAATTTGTTTAGTCATTCATCATTATCATTGCTTCCCAAGCTGGATGTAGTATTCCAGCTGAGACCTTACCAAAGCTGAACAAATTATGCTCTCACTAAATTGAAATTCAGAACATATGGGAGGTGTTTCTCTCCTACGAACCATTTGCCCACACCCACTAAGAAGGCAACAGACTTCAATGTGAGTAGAAAACATGAAAGTGGATTTTTAGTACAAAAAGAGTCTTAAAGCCTGTACTCCCAAAATAAAGAGCTCTGTGATGCTTCTGTATCAGAGCGTATTCTGGTACCATGAAAATGTTCCTGTCCCAGGGAACCACAAACACCAAGCTCAGAGTTTAATGAGCCTTGAGATACTGAGCCTTTCATCATGATCTAGTAGAGACTTCTGTATTTGATACCTGGTGGTACTCTCAGAGCAGTTTATCCCAAAGGAACTCAGGACAAATGCAACAGCAAAATACATGTTGTAGAAAGGTTAATGTTGTAAGAGAAGGACTATCAGCCGTCATTCCAGTAACAATTTCAAACTTATTGCAATTGTACCTCTTTGAAAGAAATTCTCCCCTTTCTTTCAGAAACTTACCCTGTACACTGAACATACACTATACACCTATATTTAATATTGATATTAAAAGCCAGAAAATAAATATACTGCTGGAATAGAATCTGGGAAGTGGTTCATTTCTAAGGTTAAAAAAGAAGAGTGATCTGTTTTTCAGCGCCTGGATCCCAATGAGGAGACAGGAAATAGAATTGTAATCATAAGCAGATTCTTAGGACCATTTTCATGTGAAACGGTACTTTAGCTGAGCCCCAAACTAGCAAACATATAGTAGTTTAAGAGTCTCATTAGGCATGAATGAAAAATATATTGCTACAAATATTTCTGTTGCCTTAAGTGGGGTTATTGGCATGTGAATAAAGAAAGGAGATACATGGAAAATGCTAGTTCTATCTCATTCCAGATTCTGGAGGTTCCATATAATACAGTGATTCTGGAAAATTAAGACTGACTAACAAAATGATTAACTTGAAAGTGCAATTAAACTTCTGGTGCTCTTATTCAGAAGCTTTTGTTTGTGATAGTTGTCATCCAAGTTGTGTAATTTAATATGTATATTAGGGCATTTAATCTCTCTTAACTTTCCTGATTGTCTCTATATTGTCACTTACAGAGACAAGCTCTAGCAGAAAACTGGAAGAGTGATAGGATTTAGAAATCCTGCTTGCTTCCGTTTTCTTCTCTTACACAACAGAACTCCAACCAACATCCTTTATGTTAATGGTAGGATTTTGGTTTGTTGGTACCTGTACTGGAGGATACTTCCTAGACTTTCAGAATTTTACATCCTACCTAATATACATGTTTTCAGGGGACAGCTGTATGAATTTCTTTTATTAGCTTCAGAAATTAGTGTGTTTTGCTCCGAAAGTTGGTGATTTGCTCACAGCGAGCCACTAAGTATAAGGAAATTGTCTTTGAGCAAAGGCAGAAACGTTGTTTACTACAAGTTGAATTGTATGCCAGGCAGTCAAAGTCAGGTCCCCTTTCAGCAACACTGGCAAATGATGCCACTTAGCTCTTATTTGCTCTCTCTTCTGAGTGTGTTCGAAGACGGATGTTGGGGTTGCTGGAAGGGTTATCATGCATATGGTTTGACAGGGTTAAAGCAGTCAAACTGGAACACTGATTATAATAGTTTCTTATAATAGTACTTTCTCCACTTTGTTGGCTTTTTTTCTGCTTTTAATAGGCCCACGATATTTGGTGGTTCAGAAAAACCTTGAACTTTATGGATCAGTGTTTATACTCCCTATTTAGCCAGCTATTTTCCTACTTCAGTTTTTGCTAGCTACTTTTATTTCTATGCCATTGGAAGGATGCAATACAGTAGTATTTTAGAAATGCTAAACTTTGTGGTATTTTAGGTAAAGTAAGACAAAACTTGAAATTAAAATGTGTGCATCCATGTATGGAAAGAAGTTTTAAGATAACATTTCTGTATGACAACCCAATCGTTTGCCCTCTTGATTAAAATGTCAAAAGGCACCCTTTTGATTAAAGCATATCAAAGGTTGCAGATGCGGTCATCCATGATTTCTTACCTCATGTAACTTGGAAAAAAGGCTGTGCAATCCAGTGTGATTTTGGTCTCTTTAGGGCAACTTGGAAGGGAACAGTCAGTCAGCTCCAGAGCTAATGCATAGTGACAGAAAGTATTTTGAAAGCCTGGGTTCAGCATCTACTTCTTGATTTCGGTGAACATTAGTACTCATTAAGATGTATGCTTTTAAATTAAATTTTAAGCTAAACTATAAAATGCTTCTGTTTTTTCAAGGTTATTCACTCTGCTACAAAATGTTTTTGGCTGGGAAGAAAATCATAATATTCGTTTCATTTGAATTACATTTCAAGAAATAAAGTAGAGGAGGATATTTCCCTGGCAAAGAGGTAGTCTGTGGCATAACCAAAATTAAGCCCAGGTGTCGTGACACACAGTCCCAAAGTCAGTCCCATCTACCATGGGACAAACATGTTACAAACCACACACACACACTTCTTTCTGTCCTTTGGCTTTGTTAGCTTTTCAGAAACATTAACTCCACTGAAGGCTCTCACAGAACTGCCTGTCTTCTCCTAGTCCAAGCTGACAGCTGTCTTACACTCACTTGGGTTTTAGAGATCAGTTCCAGAATTAGCTGCATTTTGCTTTGTGAAAAACCTAAAGTATACAAAATTGCCATGTCTTCAGCTCTGTCAACAGCATCGCTGCCTATTATGAAAAATTCTGTCATCCAAGGTGAGTTTTGCAGTATACTTGCCCAGAATGGCTTGAAGAACAGATTTTGGGAAAGGAACATGTACCCAGCACCACCCAGCTGGCTCAGGGTCTGTTCTCTTTGGCTGTACCACAGTTCAAGCAGATGCTTACTCTTTCTTCTCCCTGGTCCAGCAGAAACTGTTGCTTACTTTAAATTTTCAGAGCTACTTGACGCTAGCAGAAATTTAGATGTTACCTTTCTTGTACCTGACACAATGTGATCTAAACTCACTGTGTAATTTTATTTAGAAAACCGTGACTTGTTATTGCAGTGGGTCCTGAATTGGAGAATAAATTAAACATCGTTTTATGAGCAGCTTCTGTGGCCCGCCTAAAGTTCTGGGTGCTAGATTCCCACTTCGATTGACTCTCTTGGTTCAAGCATGCAGAGTACCATCTAACAGGTATCATTTTAGTTGTGTTGTCCAGGAATTCTGTTCTTACGTCTGTTCATTTACTAAAACATAAAGCAAACTTTACCAAAGCAGGATGTCCCGGCTGTGGTAGGACAGCCGTAGGGATTTGAGACTTGCAGAAATGTGATTTTATCACTTCAGTGCTCGTGTTTTTGCATTTTAAAGATGTAAAAACACCGTAAAAGTGCCAGTCAAAACTGGTGCTGTTTTTCAACTGACTCAATGCTCGCTTGTTTTTGTGATATTTAGATATTTTTCTTATTCTGGATAGATTACAACTTTTCATAATTTAGTACCATAACATCTGATTTGCCCGTGCTGAGAGGTGTTCCGCTCCATTCTAGCCTCACTGTTTTCCCATAAAACGGAATTAACCACACACCTTCCTCATGATCTCTCTGCCAATATGCAAAGCAGTATCTGCTTAGTTGTAGATAACATCAATAAAAGTCGTATATTGAAAAAAATGTTGTTTCCTCCCCTTACAGCAATTGACACATATAAGAAGAGCATTATTCAATGTTTCTTTCTTTGCAGTTTTGTCTCTCTTCTGTGGTTTCATTCAGAGACTTCACTCCATTCCGCTGCATTGTTCCCTCCAAAGTCTACCCTTGGTGCCTGTACCTGTCATGAATTTGAATGATAGTTTCCCAACAGCTGCAAATGCATTCTTGGGCTCACACAATTCTGACTCCAACCCAGCAATATAACTACTACTGTGTTCTGCTTGCCAAAAGCAGTGCTCTTCAATTTTATACACTGCTATATTCTGTACATTCAGTAGAGTTGAGACATTGTTACCAGCTGCTATTGCAATTAGATCCAATACCTAAAGCAAGATTGTAGCACTGAATTTCAAGCTGGTAAAGTAAAGGAAGTGTTTAGTGAAGGAGAAAAAACAGTATTCGCTTTTTTTCCCCCTCCATTTGCTGCTGTTCCTTTTCTGCATTACCTCAACTCTTTTCTTCACTCCTGCTCTAAACCATAAATTGTAATAATTTTAAGAACCAGAAACCAGATCCTACCCTATTTTAAATCATATATGAAAACCACTGGTTTGTGTTCCTGTAGTTCCTGTGTTCCTGTGTTCCATCCTTCCATGGATTGAATGCCGTCACTCACAGTTAAGCTTTTGACTTTAGAAGTTCTGGATGCACTTAGTTTGCCAGAGTTGATCAGGAAAGTTGGTTTCCTACATAATATACGTATGTGTACTCAGATATTTTTTCTAACTAACTTTAATAAAATCTTGTCCCCCCAAGACCCCAGATTATTTTGGGAACCTTTAAGAGGATTTAGAAGGAAAATATTGACTGCCTTTGTTACCACGTGATCTAGTCACTGTGAACCATTGTAACAGATGTGGCAATTGCAGGACAAGGACAAAAAAAAAGTTAGATGATGCCTTATATTTTGTGTCATACAAAATGGGCTAGTTATGTTTCTGAAAGAAACAACAGTCATTATTTTGATGCTGGAAAGTGACACCTTAGTAAAGCTGAGATTATTGAAGCTGAAAGTTGGCTTGGTACGTATTTGTTGTAGTGTTTAGACTGTAAATTGTATACAGTGTGAATTAGCTTGGAATGGTGATCAAGAAAGGACATATTTCCCTTCCCCCCACCCCCCACTCCATGAGTTCCTTAACTCTTTAAGTTGCTCAAACAGTCCAAGAACCCAGTGAAACTCCAGTAAAACTGCTTTGGAATTTTCCAGCAGAAGAGGTTTTGAAACTGTTTATAAAGATAAAGCAAGATTTGACCATGACGACTACTTTAATCTGTTGGCTACTGTTTCTTCTGAAATGAGGCTTTCTGTTTACATTGAGGACTAGAGGAGTTTGGTACTTGAAAAAAACCAAACTTTGTTTTTTGTCTTCATGCAGAACATGAAGATATCATTGTTATTTCCAAAATAGAACTAATGTCGTGTACAGCTCAGATTTTTGCAGTAGTTTTCAGTAAGTGTTTAAACACAGAAGCACCCACTCAAATGTTTATGGCTCTGATCCATCCACGATTTATTTATGTACTTTGGTTCTGTATGACTAACCCCGTTGCTTTGCATGATTTTGTGCACAGAAAATATTGTTACTGGCAAGGCACGTCCACATGCAGATTTATCTGCCTGACTTTAGCTGCTCAAAGTAAAAATTAGTTGCTCTGTGCTCTCTGCTTCAAGGAATGATGTCTTCCTAGCTGGCTGTTAATAATTCTTTTTCATTAACATCGTATCAAAGATACTTTCTAAATACAGATTTTGTTTTTTTGTTTTCAGTTAGGTGGAAAAGTTAGAATATAGGTTTCTTTACAATGGATTTCTCCTTGTTAGGATTCTTTTCTTATTCTCAGAGCTCAGTAACAGTCATAGTTTTGAATTCTGCAATATTGCCAAAGCATGACACTTTACAGGCTTTATCACAGTTTCAGAAATTCCCTGTGTCCACATTTACAGAAAAGACAGTTTGGGCCTATGTTATAACATTGTATAAACTAGCTTATATGCATCGATTTGGAATGTTATCCTTACTTTTGAGTTCTTCAGTAAAGATGACAGTCATTGAAAGTCACAGGAGATGGTAGAGATATGTGTGATAAAAATGTTGTACTAAATAAAAGATATTTTCTTTTCTTTTTCACATATTAATAGAGATACTGTGTTCTGAAAGGAATTTCTTGAACTTATTAAGATCGTAGACAAAATGACTTTCAAAAGGCCCCTAGCTTAGCAGCTAGATGGAGAGTTTTGCTTTGTAAGGTTTTTTTTTAACAAGGAAACCAACTATGTGACTAAACATCTGTGTCGAATAATGACACAAGGGAAATCCTTACGCTGATTCTCCTCTGATTTGGAACAACGTTAACTCCTGTGTAACTCCACTGACCTCGTGTTAATTTTGGTGTGAGCGAGAGAGGAGTCAGGGAACTAAAACATCTGGGCTGCCAAGAAATTTGCACTACGTCACCTATTATCAGGGATAGGGAAGGAATATCTGCTGTAATGGCTTGAGAGTACTGTTAACAAATAGTCATATGAGCTTTATCTTGGGACTAACCCAAATTGGCTAGTTTTCCATACAATGGAGTGAATTTGCTGCTTATCACCTGCTACCAAAAGTCTTAATGGTTGCATCTTTCTTTATAGAAATATAGCTGTCAAAAAGGAAATTGTAGCTATTACTGTTCTGGAGCCCACATTTATAAAATACTGTGGATAACCATAGGGACATATAGGCTTACGTAAATATTTGTTTCTCCAGTGCACATCATGTTTTATCCTTAGAAGTGCAAACACAAAGAGACATACCCAAGAATCAGAGTCCTCCTGAGAGGGGAATTGGCTACACTGGAGACGTTTGTCACTTCTTTCTAGGTCGGTGATATGTTCTGTATTGTCTGTACCTTCTTTATACTGGATATGTGGTACACAAAATAACAAGAAAAATGTATTGTGTGTAGAACTGGTGAGCTAAAACATGTAATCCAATTATATGGAATTAAGCTAGTTGTAAATGTACCTTCTAATGTAGCTGCCTCTTTCTCTAGAATTCCTTTTTAATGTTTTGTTTTGATTATATGGGATCGTAAGAACCAATGCTGATCACCAGGGTGCTCTGGAATTCTTTTGACAAATGCGTCTTTTTTCTGTTGTAATCTTCCAGTGAAATTACAGTTTGTGGGAACAATGGGCTAAAAGGAATAGTCTGAGCAATTGGGTATTATTTTGTGTACATATCACGTGTACTATTTCTTTCTCACATTTGAGGAAGGGTTAACAAAGTGAGATATTCCAGGGGAAAAAAATATGCAGAATCAACATATGGGCGTCTTGATTGGAAAATTTCTGGCCAGCACTGTTTTAGAAGGTCATTAGTTTGTTATCATGGATCACCAAACTGCTTCTCATCTTCATAACTGGGCCATTTAATTCCAATTGTAAAACAGTGACTAGAAATTAAGGAAACTAAATGTTTTGCATGAGTTTTGAAGTTCATTTACTGCCTATGCTCGTCTGGTTTGCTGTAGGCAATATTACTATTTCTACTGTCCTATGAGAGAACACAAGACCTGTGATAACCTTGAGTGTGGCTGGAAAGTGAAATGAGGTTGTTTGCCAGCCTTGCTGTTGTTCATTTGCTGCTGTCTGTGCTCCCCGTCAAGTCCTCTGTGTCATGCAGATATTTGTCCAGGATCTGATTTTCTAAAAGAGTAACTAAGTCTTTGCTCAGTTCAATGGCTCATAATTTATCATTGTCAAAAATATGCAAGTGTTTCTTTTTGTTAGATGGATGAGAACAGAATATAAATGCAAGCGTGTGAGTGACACTTGCAGCACTGCTGTCTATGGTGGCAATCAATCACAAGTGGTTCAGCGAAGCAAGGTTACTGAAATGATGTGCTGCAAACAAGCAATATTGCAGGAGGTTGGGATAACTGGGGCTTTGATTAGTGTTATTACACTGTGAAGCTTAAACAGTATACTGCTTGCCTTACCCTATGTTTGGAATAATACTGGGAATGTGCCTTTGCTGTTTCAGGCACATGTACAACACAGGAGTTAAAAGACATTTATACATTGACTGGACAGATTAAGTTTTGAAATTGAGGAAATTTAAGAAAAAGGATATAGAAAATATTTCCCAAATGGAAGCAGACTGCTTTCAAGGGTGACTGTAAGGGAACTACTTTCTCAGTAGCCACAAAATGCAAAAAGAGTAGGAATTTTTTGTTTCCCCCCAAAGGTTTTCTATCTTTTTCTTGTTTTGAATCTTTATACATAAAGGCAAAGGCATGTAACTCATCCTCTAAATAACAGTGGGTCACTGTGGCTTCATGAAGGAATGTAATTACAAGAGACAAAGGAGGTGTATCTTTGAGCTGGTCACAGTCTGTCAGCTTTTCAGTCCAAAATCATTCCCCGTCCTTCATAACTAGGAGGGATGTGACCTGTGTTCTGATTGCAATGTGGCCAGACCAGCTGATGTGTAATTCTGCATTGCTTCACAAGGAATGGGGAAGACTAGCATGTGCTTGCAGGAAGGTCGTACTACTGAAACTAAACCAGTAAATTTCTGTTTAAATAGAAGTGATTTGTCTTGCACCCTAATTATGAAGGGGAGGAGAATTAACTGAGTAGTGGGCTAAAGGGAGCATAAAGCAGAAGCTTGTGTGCATAGGAGTCACACTCTAAAGGAAACAAAGGATTTCCATATCCTTCATAAACACAAGGCTTGTGATGTACAGTGATGATACAGTCACCGTGCTGACTCCAAGGTGATTATCTGCTTACCCACAGGGTTTAAAGGTAGTTTTGCTCTATGCTAAAGTGAAAAAACCCCCCTAAGCCTTCATATTAAAAAGGTGAAGATAAGTATATCCATGCAAATACTATTGTGTTCCTATTCTGAAAGGAATATACAATACATGTTACACAGTCATTAAAAAACCTGCGGAATTTAAAAAGAATGTGTTACTGAGTCAAATAACATTTCTTCCCACATGGACGCACATCACAAAGGATGCTTCAAAACCAGAGCATTATTGCAAGAAATATCCTGAGCTTGTAAGCAAACAGTATTCTACCTTACAGTAGGAAGCAAGAATTTAGGTCTTTATAAGAATATGATCTGTTCCAAATTACAGGAGGTTTGAGTGCGTTTCACAATATGGCGTTGCGCAAAAGAGACAGAACTAGCAGAGACCCAAACCAAAATGTCCAAACTGTTCACTTTGCTTCAGAATTTGTTTCTTGTGACATGTTATGGAGTACTGTTTCTCTCTCCGTTTGATACTGGCAAATTCCATGCAGCACTGTGTTATCTTGTGTGGATTGTCACCCTGGGCATCTTTTCAACATGTTCTATTTTCCAGTAACTCAGTATCTCAGTGAGCTTGTCCCTCACTGCTTTTCTTTGTGATATTTTGTACAGCACCACGGAACCATAAGCCATGCAAGAGTGGTTACCATGATACATAGGGCTGTTAGCTCAGACTTGATGTTTTGTCCCCACAGTCACATGCTCTCTGGACTTCTCCATTTTTCTTCACACCCCTCCATGATTCAGTAATGAGTCAGTAGGTGAACCTCTTCATGTTATCTGCATTACTTTCCAGTTCAAGGAGGATAAAGTCAGAAACTTTCAAAGGAGGACTGCATCTGACCAGTTCAGCTTGTCCTTCATTCTGTAAATGGCTTTGGAATCCTTTGCGGTGACAGATATTTGTTGAATGCAAGGTTACTACTATCGCTGAGTATGTTCTCAGAAAAGCTAATACTCCATTTAGAACAAAAAAAGATGCCATTTGAATTTCCAATATTGAGAACAGTTGATTAGATTTCCTTTGCTAACATAGTCTTTTCCTCTGACTTTGCTTTATACTACATTCTCTATTTTGAAAGAATGCTAACTTTTTCATCTGAAAAAGAGGTATATCTTGAAACAGCCAGTGTTTACATCAATGTAAAAATCAGCAAGGAAAGTTCATCACAAAATAACTGCAGCATAGGAGCCAAGTCCTAGAATGAGGTAATGTATCTGTAAGCCTTTACTCTAAGATATATATATATATATATATATATATATATAAAAAATATTTTGAGTTTGGTCCTTTATGAAGCTATTGTGAGTTGATAGGCTCATGGTATAGCATGAAGCCAAAGCAAGACAGGCAGAGAACAGTAATAAGGTAGATAAATACGTATCTGTTATTGGCATTTGCTATTCACAAAATTTACAGTGCTATTTCATTTACATGAGAGTTATGAATGTCTAGAATAAATGTACCTAAAATATTTCACTTTATAATGGCTGTCACTGTGATGAGCACTTAGCTTTCAAAGTGCTAATCTAGTGCCTTGGTAGCTAATCTTTGCTTTTGCATAGAGCGAAAAAATATTGTTCATTGCTGTGAAGGACAGACCAGGTCATTGACATGAAAGAAGGCTCAGATGAGATCCTGCCTGCCATCCATGCCAAAAATATAGTAGGCATAATTGTATTTCTCTGGGAAGTAATCTGCAGACGTTATTGGAGGAACAGGAGAGTTTCATTTTGCTTTAACAATTATCAAGATGGTCACCTTACATTTAGCATAGGAAGTTCATGTACGTGTGAATTTTCACCATTTTTTCATATATATAAATAATGATGGAGTACAGATAAATGTCAAGTATATAGGTTTAATTCTGTTCTCAGTTGAGTGATATAAAACAAAGACTAAAGTGAGTAAGGAAACACCTGAATTGTATTTATTTTCCTGTTTACAAATTACTTTTAGACATATGTTTAAAAATGGAATAATTCAGTTTTTTCCAGCCATAATACTGTAATACTACATTTTCCCTGTAGTTCACTTACATATGATTCATTGTTTGCGTTTGCTGTTGATGCAGTTCTGTATAAAGATTGTATGATGTTTATTCTGTCCACTGATGAATATGAAATAGAAAAATGGAGGCTAATATCATCAGCGAACACCCACACTGTAGTATTAGGAAACTTAACTGAGAGGTTCCCCAGAACACACGAGCCAGATATGTCATGTAGCAGCACTGGAAGTAAAATGACAAGCAGTACTTTCTATGGGAGAATCCACATTAGCACATATATTTAATCAAATGTAGGATGAAACTAGTGAAGGGATGTAGTCATAATAAGGTACAAAGGCTATTCATGTATCCTGAGACAGTGTTCCTGCATTTTGGGACTGTCCTCCTCAAATGCTGCCAGATGTAATGGAGTATAAATAATTGGCTCAGAGTACTTCGGCCAGGGAAGCGCGGATGAAGCATGAATCACAAGCTGCTTGTTAACAGATTTCGTCCCAGCCACAGGCATCATGGAGTCTTCTTTTTTTATTATGTTACAGATAGATACAGACATATATCCGTGCTTCTTAACTTGTCTGGCCTGGCCAAGGGTTGACTGTTGATTCCCAGCTTCCCTCAGTGGTGTACGAGCATGGGTAAAGGGGACAGCAGAAGTAAATCAGCAGACTTACTTTGCAAGCAATCATTAAGTGAAATGATGTTGTGGTACAGAAGTCCTAGAGATACATATACTAACCTTCCATTAATGTGTAGATGGATATCTGGATTATTGCATTACAAAAATAATGGGAGCAGATCTACTGGTAGTTACAGCAGTTTTTGATGTAAGTTGGAGTAGCTGGGATAGCTACAGCACCTTACAGGTGAACATTCTCAGACGGTTCTCAGGCTCTCCACGCTGAGTATCCCTGAACACTGGTAAAAAACATTTTCTGGTCAACCTGAGACAAACTCCTCATTTCTTGTAAGGATGAAGATGTCTAGTCCTCAATTTTGTATAAGACTATTGTCATTAGCAAAATTGTAGGAAAATTATATTCCAGATTCTTTCAGATAATAGATAATTTAGAAGAGAGTATATATTTATTTGCCAAAAAAATCAATGATATAAATATATAAAGTAGGTAATAGCACAAACATTTATCATTTTATCACCTTGGCTAATAAACTGAATATAGAGCCTGTCACTTTATTTCTGCTCTGGTTTTACTTTCAATATATGTGTGGTTTTGCTAGTCTACCAGGGTAAATATTTTTACTTGTTCCTAAGTTACATTATCACAAAGATTAGAAAAATGAACTGGTTGTATTTAATATTAAAGATCTTTAATACCTCTGCTTTCAGTTCACCTAGATCTCAGTACTGTAAAGTGATATTAGTTCCTGCCTTGACTACAGTGACAAGAAGTCATTCTAGGTCAAAGCTTTAACAGAATGCTAACAGTGTTAGTTCAAGGGGCATTTAGCCCAAATCCAGAAATAAATTTCACCTTACTGCATCAGTTACGTGTGTGCAGAGAATGAAGGATTGAGACAATCTATTGCATTGTCCCTTTAGCAGTTCCTGTCATTGGCTATAATTACTGACAAACGCAAACAGAAATCTGGATGTGAATGAAAGCTGTACTTTAAACAGCCTTGAAATGTTTTAAGTGGCCTTGAATCCTCAAGTGGGGCGCTTGCTTTACAAAAGATAGTTACATTTATAATTTTTTTCTGACTTAATAATAGGTGTAAGAGAGATGGATTAGCTCTACCTGTCTACCATTAAAGAAAACTTTATTGTGCCTATTACATTTAAAAAACGAAGAAAATTTTGAAGAACAACTGATCCATATAGAAAATTTGACATTTGTAATACGATGTCATAAAGGTGTAATTAGAAAAGTCAGTATTGATTGCAGAAGTTAAGTCTTAAGAGTATCTTAACATTTGTGCCTTTCTGCACCGACTGGTAATGATTCAGGATTAAAAAAATGCAAATAGTCTCTCACTTCTATTTAATTTTCCTCTGTGATATCTTTACATTAGGTGTAGTCCAGCTAATGCTCGAATGCCAAATCTGAAACATTTTGTTTCCTTTCCCCAAGTCTCTGAAATCCATCATTCTTCAAACAAATATATTAAGTGCTTTTTACATAACTTACAAAGAAAAACATCAGGGAGACCCTTCAATAAGAATGTAATTCTGGATCTGTTAAAATCAGTTATTTAGAACATAAGGACTAGTCCTTATGTGTATGGAACTGTAGCAATGGAAATCTTTTGGCAGAGATCTGTTTCATATTTTCTGTTTCCTGAAGACATCTGACAAAGCCAAAAGGCTGTGCTTGGTATGTACAGAAAGCTGAAAAGAAACAGCCCTTAAGACCTACCCTCCTCCAAAATGTCCTCAATGTTATGAACTAATTCTCCTTCAATTCCTCCCTTGCTGGCTGAAATTAGCACTCAAGGTGTGAGTAGTTGTTGAGGCAAGAAGCAAAGTACCTATGGACCCTTTTTTTTATAGTATTCTGACAGATGGGAAACGAGAAATGACGTTCAGTCAGCTGGATGAGGTGGTCCTTGGACTTGCTTCAGTTTGTTTCAGTATTTGAAACATACTTTTTACTTCATCCCCTTGAAGATATCAAAAGGTGCCAGTAGGAAATCCAAAGGTCCTTGCACCAAAATCCCATTGAAATTATATTTTATCTGTTTGAATAATCAGCCAGGTGTCTGCTGGTTTGAAAATCCGGTCAGCATAAACCACCAAGAAATGTTTGGAAAAGGAATTGAAATCTATCTGCCACGAGGATGTGCAAATACAAATAATGCTTAGAAGTTATCATTATAGTACCACTGCAAGCATTCCGTTTTGAACGACCCTAAAAGTCTGTCAATGCTTACTAAATGGCTACATAACCATTTGTTTTCTATATGGCATTAAAAATCATATTATAAAAGGTATTACAATCAAACTTCTTACCTCGTTTCACTCATATTTGTTTGCTTCAAAGAGGCTGTAATTTCAATCCTGAGGATGATGACTTACTTGAGCCAAGTGACAGCTCTGCCTGCTAAGGAGAGAAATTGTTGACTTCTGAACTTTCCAGAGAGAATCTTTAAAAGTTCTTTTAGGTCTACAGAATGGGAGAATAATGTCTAAAATGATTTCTAGAATAAGTATTAGAAATAAATCAAGAAACATTTACTTCAGGAATTTTGTTTTTGGGGAAAAAAAAAGACACATTTACAATCTGACTACTTAGTATACAGTGAAAGTGAGAACTGCAACACACCCAATGCAACATACTCCGTCCAGAAGGCTCTCCTAGCTTACAGCTGGTGTCTGAACACTGGGAACAAAATAACTGTGTGTTCAGCCATCCAGAATTTTGGAAATATTTCCCTATTTTTACTTCTAAATATCCCTTGAACTAATTCAATCTTGGTTTCAACTGCTCATTCAGTTGGAGTTATAGAAAGTATTTAAAAAGGAATAAAAAGATATATGGTGTTTACAATTTGATTTGTCCACAGAATTCATTGTCATGCAGTATGATTGAGGCCAAGCTTATTGAAAGTTTTATAAATGAAATAGGGGTTTCTATATAAAAGGAGACTTTCCGGAGTTGCAGTTACTACTCAAGAAGAAAACTCCTGAAAACCCATAAAACATGTAGAATGATTACTGATTCTCCAAGTAATTAGGGCTTCTTACGCTTTTCTTTGAATCAGCTGAGGAGGACATGAGTGACTGCCACTGATGGAATAGCTCACTGAAAAAAAATGTTGATCTTAATAGAGTAAAATGGACACAATACCCTGAAGAATTTAAGCCATGAAATCCTGATAGTACATTGGAAGTAAAGTACTGTACCAAACTTAAAAAAAAAGAATTTTCTAAGTGCTAACTCAAAATCTGTTTCTAAATTTTGAGTTTAATCTAGAAAATGGATCTTTCACCACGTGGGCAAGAATTACATCAGACAAAGCTAAGGTTGGATGGTATGGTCCAGACTTCAGCACTGGAATGGAAATTCTGGAGCTGAGTAGAGTTGATGATTGATTCCCAGTGTCCCAGGCTCAAAGTAGTCTGAAGAGCAGTTAGGCCATGCCCTGAGGGCATATAGGAGAAGAAATCCGCTGGATTTGGTGAAGTTTGTTTTCTACATAAAAATTCAAATCAAATGAAGTGATTCAGGAAGTGGTTTTGTGGAGTTAGACACTGAATTTACAAAACTTGCATTTTTACCTTAATGTACAGTATTTTCCTTCTTTCCTGTTGTAACACTACCACATGGCTCATCTGCCTATCTGTGGGTTTTGGTTTTGTTTTTTCTAATCAACTTGTATCAATGCAGGTATTTTGCTGTTAAAAAACTGAGTAGATGATAGATAGATTGATTTTGTTCTTTCTTCTAGAGGAACTTTGAGAATAATGCAGTTGGTGATGTGAGACGGGTTTTTTTACTTCTTCTCCTTGGAAATGATTGTCTTCTTTCCAGCTACGTTGTGAACACAGAGCTCAGTTCAATCATTCTAAGCAGAGAGCATGTTGTTCAGTCTGAGGACGTTACACCCTGATAGATAAATCTGATGCAGAGAGTTAATGTGTCCCTAGCTTGATAGTACACATCTTCAAGTAACTGCCAATTTCTCTTTTGGATATGGTGAATAGGTAGAAACTGTAATTCACAGATTTATTTCAATTTGCTTTGTTCTTAGGAAGTTACTGGAATTCCCTAAGGGAGAATTAAGTTCTATCATCGTGAGAACTAAAAAACATCAGTAAACGCTTAGTCTCCTTAAAATAAGTAAAAAGTTTCAAAGTGTAGTTCCAAGTTAAAGACTGGCAAACCCATATGGTTACATAAATACCACAGTGGAGTACATAATGCTGTGAACCTCAAGGCTAAAAATCATGATTGGCTACAAAATTATGAGATTAAAAATTAATAACGCTTTTGGGCTTTTTAATTTTTTCCTACAATTTTAAAATCCTTAGTACTGCACACTGCTCACATTTTCAGGCTTTTCTTCACAATCATAAGGGCTAGAAATTAACGTTTTTCTCTCAATTTACTCCAGAAGCAAATTACAAGGTCTTAAAAAAGTGACAAAACTTGTAACACGCTCATGAGAGGTCACAGAAAAGGACAAATCTCACCCTTGCATGACTGAGCCAAAAATGAAAAACTTAGTTATAAAGGCAAAAGAATCTCTTATATGAATCAAAACCTACTAAAAGGATCAAACATAGTACATACATACTCCAGAGAACTTGGTGTTTAAATGTATGTTCAGCAACACAGCCCAGTGAAATACAGAGCAATTGACAATTTTTCCCTAAATACTTTCTAATAAAAGATTTGAGGAAAATTTTGACCATCCCCTCTCCACCTCGGAAGGCTTGCTAGGTTGTACAGCAGTGGAAGAACAGCAAACAGTCCAGCTCACATTCTGACTTACGCTCACTCTGTCAATCCATCTGCAGAAAGAAAAGCTGAAGCTGGTTCTTCAATGGTATCTTCTTCATGTAAAAGCAAGTCAGGGACCAACCATAACCTGAGGTCCATATACCCTTTGACACATGCGTAAGTGTCTGGCTTATAGAGAATAGACATAGAAAAATATTATTTAAATTACTGGTGCTATGTAAGTCATGGAACAGTGGGGCTAGATACTATTACTTGCTGTAAGAGGATTGTAAAGGCAGTCAGGTCTGTTTCAACTAACTGGTTTTGTAATTGGCTTATGTTGTTATAGAACAGGCTTTTATATGTAACAGCAGAAGTGGAAGCCATTCCTTCTGCATCCAGCTCCTGCCTTTTGTCTTCTTACACAGCTTCCAAAATGCACAGGAGCAATATGTAAGAGCTACATCCCAAATTCCTAAAAACTGGGATTATTTCCTGGAAAGAGAGTGAAAAAAAAAAAATATTTGAAAGGCTACACAAAAAAATGAACACATCAGCTTCTACAACAGTAACATTTAGAGCAGAAAGTCATGTCTTTTTTTAAAAAAACCTTTTATGTAAGCCATCTATGTTTCATACCACAAGTTTAAACTTAAAAAAAAAAAAAAAAGGCAGGCTAGAAGTTCTGTTGCAGAAGTGTATTTCAGAAGTGTTAAGTGGGTTTTGTTTAGGATTCCTATTAAATCAAAGTCACCTAACTGATAGCCTACAAACTGCCCGAATTGGGCAGTTTTGACTAATTGTACACAAGTTCACTGTGAAAGCTTTGAATCCTAAATTAGATTGAATACATATTGAAGTATAAGTCCATGTGTATCATGCTATGTTATGTGCCAGTAATTCTGTGACTTGAATCAAGTTAATTCTGTGTCTACCCTTACCTCAGTTGATTGAATGATGTGCTCTACTTCATGGCATGTTTTGTAGCTCTCGCCAGTTTTGATTCTTTGTGATATACAGACAAAACAGGAAAGCAACAATTGAACACAGGGGATAGATACTTTGTTTTAATCGCTGCTTAAGGAAGAAAAAAGAACAACCAACATTTGACTGCTTAGATGTGATAGGATTTCCCAAGAAGGGAAGGGGAACAGTAGGGATACAAATGACGAGATCTTTCCAGACAATGATCAAGTCAATCAAATAATGAGTAACACACATACACAAACAAAGAATAATCTTCTGACATGTAAGCTACCAAATAAATCTTCAGGTGAAGAAACCCTTTTCCTAGGGGGGATATGGAGTGTGCAAGCTGAAGCATGACACTATGATCTATAGGTACTGTTGAAGAGGTAAGACGTCACTCCTTCCAGTTTCACTTTGCAAGAAGCCAGTGTTGTTTAGTTACTACGATCAGGGGCTAAATTGTCAGGGACTTTATCCTGCCTCATATATACGCACTGAATCAGGGCCTGAGCTTGGGCAAATCTTCAAATTGCTTATGTCTCAAGTTTTCCTATGCAAAATAGGTAAAATACAATTTTTTTTTTTATTTTGAGGGAAGAAAAGAATATGAATCAGATCACTTAGAGCGGATTGAGTATTCTGGATTAGACTGTGATGGGAATGTCCTTGCCCTGGAGCCAGTCACAGTTATACTGTGGGTTATACGTCACTCTCCTGCATACCAAATATTCTCTGTCGAAAGATGCTTGTGAATTCTTAAATTAGATAAAATAAACCAACTGGAATTCTACATGGATGCTATCAATAGACAGTGTCTTTCTCTAATAGAAATTATAATTTATTACATGAGTTATACGTATTCTTGTACTTGTGTAGACCCATACGTGTGTGTCTATATTTATCTATAATGAATTTGTGCACATACATATAAGTATTCTCAGCTCTAAAAAGTTATCAAGGTGCATATTTTCCCTCTGATTGTAAGAAGTACTTCGGATCCTAATAAATTTATAGATAAGGATATGCTAGCTGATGTCAAATCAGCCTGAAACACGAGATCGTACAATGTGAGGTGAGACGCGTATTAATATAGCACTAAAAACTGAAGCAGTGATAATTGTCATGGTCTTTTGAAGAGCTACAGAACTTTGCGTTGTAAAAATTGTCCTCTGGATGTGCCAGTAACAAAGATTTTGGCATAAGTATTTAATAGAAGAAAATACCTGTTAACTATGTGCCTTGTCTCATGTGAAATATAGGAAGACAGTTGTATATATTTGGAGTGGAAATATTAATAACAAATATCATACTGTCTCCTGGCATCCTTCCAAGCATGTAGTTGACAGCAGTCAAGAATGGAGACGTATGTTAGGTTATGTCTCACTGGGGTAAAATACTGTAACAATTTATGCACTACACCGTGCAAGAAAAACAATGTGAATGATACTGCCAAGTCTACAGGGCACATAATGAAAATGATAGCACATGTAGTGTGTTTTGATAGCTAGAAAATGTGTATCATTCTTCAAAAAGCAGCTTCACTGAAAAGCTTTAACATGTGCTTCTCCATATTTGATTAACTGAACACATATTAGCATACAAGAAATTTCTCCTCAGTTTTTCACTTTGAAACTGATTATCACTGGCTCAACACTAACCGACCAGCTGTGATGTTTAGATTCCTGCATCTGTGAAATCTACAGGTGCAAAGAACTAGATCCTCATCTATTATAAATCAGTGTAACTCTGGTGTGGATAGGATACTGTCTTCATTTCTGTTAGTGACCTGAATAAGCGCATTCATGCTACATAGACTTTTTATATGAGACTCATTTCACATTTCCTTTTTTCAGTGTCATAGGAAAAGCTAGATAGTGATAGAAAAGTGGTTTGGCGGAGTTGTGGTGAGGTGGAGATATGCTGGGAATCTACAACCGTTTCATTAAGTTATGTCACCACAGTCACAATCTTCCCCAGTCCTACACAGTCATAGCCATTTCCACACTTCCATTATTCAAGTCATATCTATGATTCGAACTGATTTTGGGATACAGTATAAGTGAATTTCTAAAGCCTATTTGGTTTAGCCATTTTCTAATAGCCACAAAGAGTAATATTAAGTAAAATGCTGTTACTTCAAGCATAACAGAGCCTAGGAGAGTGCTACCATCTTCCCTTCAGGTAAAAATACCAGTGCAGATGCTAACTCACATACGTTGATTTATTATGGTGGGCACTCATTTATGCACTCAAAATAGTAATCTCACAGTTTGAACTGCTAAATAGAAGTCCAGATTATTTGATGTTGGGAATCAGCTATGAAGAGCAGTAGCTATACGTAGTAGCTTACGTGATAGATTTTCATGCTTTTATGGAGTTCATGCCAATACTCCAGCCTCTTGCTTTCAAGAGCGGTGGTTTCTATAGAAGATATTTTCTTTAAAAACAATTCAAATGCAGTAAGGAGGTATTTCTGCAGCTCCAGCCTGTAAAATGAAGGCATAGAGTATAGCACAAAAGAAAGTAAAATCATTGTGCAAATACAAGGAAAAAAGAGGCATCAGGTTTGGAGTATTAACAGGACAGAGTATTAACTGCCTTATGGTCACTTTACTGCTGAAGAATTCCAGTTTTCTGGTAGTTGCGCTTCTCTGACTTCTTTTCCTCTGTACTACAAGTGACATGCTAAAAAATTGTAATGTAATCAGCCACTTATGTTTATATAGCAGGATTCCTGCAAACATCTTGGAGCGCTTTACCGTCATTAAAATCAAATTAAAATGCTATCTCAACAGATAGAAGAATGTGCATAGTAATTCTCATTTGAATATTAACCCAGTCTAAATACTGACTTCTTTCTAGAAAATTCTAATAAAGAAAATGACTCCATGACAATGTATTTTCTCTTTGAACTTTTCTATAAAGAGCAGAATCCACAGACTGGATTCTGCACCAGCACTGATAAGTAACTGCATAATATCATTACAGTCAACACAGATACTCAGGTACTTAAAGTTATGTTTAAACTTAACTGATGTCTCAGGTGGGTTTTACTACTGCTAAGTTGCTCTTTAAATAATGATGAGAGCAAAATCTAAATCGTTTATCCACTATGAACAGAACATCACTTTATTAATGGTTGCTTACTGTGTATTGCATACACTACGGAGCCATCTCCAAATAATCTTTTTCTTCTCTCAGTCCTAAGGCATTTGGTGTATTTGTTGCCTGGCAATAGCAAATCACATCAGAGTCATGGATCTCCTTATTTTCTTTGATCTGTTTTTCCACAGACACACAGAATGTGCAGTAGTACTCATCTTGGGGCACTCACAGGACTCCAGTTAGTCCAGCTGGTGACGATCCATGTGGTCATCTTATTTGTAGTGTGATGTCTCAGTCATTGATATTTTTAAATAATGCTGGCCATCAGTCTGCTTCTTATTTGTTCATGACAGCATATGGAAACTAGAAAGCAACAGTTAGTGGTTTCCAATTTTTATCAGTAAAAACATCAATCATTTTCCAAAATACTCGTTTCCATATTTGCTTAGCTGCTCTGCAAGCAAACAGATCACATTTGACTGCACTTTGCTGCAAGTAGGAAGCGTTCATGTTCTCTAAGCTGTGCTGCTTTATTTACTATTTGCATTATGTATTAAATAATTGGCATGCATTCATCCATGACCTCTGCTAAACTGACTGATGTTTTTTTCCCCTCTGTTTGTCTGAAACTCTACATTAGAAAAGGTTTTGAGCAGGAATCAATCAAACGAGGAAGGTATTTATCAGTGGATTGCCCTTGATACCTCTGGGTGAAATAATTTGCAAAGCAGTGATTGTGTCTGCTCACTTCATTTTATGTTTTTTCTTGATATTAGTCAGCTAAAGAGAAGATTCACACTATCAATTTTAAACAATATTTGGGGGCTTATGAGATTAACTATTTTTAGCAGATTTTGTTTTAAACTCCAAAGTCTGGTCCTTTCACTGGGAGCTCCTCTCCAGTAACAATTTTTCTGAAAGAAAACCGAAACCCAACAACTAAAAAATTACTAAAAAAAAAGAAAAAATATGTTTTGGGGAAAAAAAAGACTTATTAGCTGAAATTAAAAATGGATTGTCAGTCCTTTCAGCAAAGGAATGAAGTCACAGATTCAGCATGAATCAATCTTCTGAGTAGAAACTGATAGCATTCTGAGGATAAATAACATGGCTGTGTGGTTTATTGCTATGTGGTTTATTTTCTCTGCAAAGCTGCTTCTGGAGCTCTCCGTAGAGAAGCAATATCTGTGGTTTAACTGAGATTCTTTTCAGCCATGAAGTAGAGTTGGGCGAGGCAAGGTTCTGTAGAATTACAGTGTTTTGGCTAGGAAGCTAAATGGTGGAGGAAGGAGGAATGAACAACTCTTTTAAGGCCCATTAGCAATGTAAAATAATATTCTCATGCTATAGGAGGTTAGAGCTAATAATTTCTAATTAATGGAAGGTAATGTAGGTCCCTGGGGGCATCATATCAGTAATTGATACATAGTGCCTGGACTGAGATTTTTTCCTGTATTCCATATTCATGCTTCAGAAGCACATTTAATATTGTGATGTGATCTCCTCTGTAATGTCCTCATGGTCAACAGTCTACATGTAAGGAATAAAGTGTCCTGCTCCTAACAGACCTGTTTTCATGAGTTTTGAAATGGTTTTCCTTTAGGTTGAGCTGGGGGATATTCTAGACTTATGAAGAAGTGGTACTTGGCAGCTTTCAGAATAATTTTTAGAATGACTACAATATTGTCAAGGCTAAAATACAGTATCTTAGTAGTTCTACATCAAAGAACAACTTGAGTGTAAAGAAATTTCTAGTAGCAATCGCAAACAAGTTTTTATGATGATGAAGAAAGGGAAAATAATAATAATCTTGCAACACTCTAGCTGTCTACATTTCAGATCCAGTAGATACCTACATTTTCTGGATGTAAAGGAAGGCTGGTTTTTTTGGTTACTCACATTAACAAAAAGTGAATCCACTACTATTGAATGCTGCCATGAGATTGCAAATTACTAGAAGAATTCTACTAGGCATCTTTTTGTTTAATTTTCTGGTAGAGAATCAAGCACTTTTAACTTTCTTGCTGTTGTAAGACTGTTAAGAACTTGTGACCATGTTGCTGAAATCCAGAAATAGTTTTGCATTTCCTCTGTAGATGAAGCGTCACCATATGTACAGAACCTGTACAGACGACCATGCTCAACCACATAACAACAAACATGTAAGAAGCATTTTGAAATCAATGTGTAGGTGGTCGAAGAGACTAGATGACTAATAATCATTAAAACCAATTGTAAAGCGCNACCTACATTTTCTGGATGTAAAGGAAGGCTGGTTTTTTTGGTTACTCACATTAACAAAAAGTGAATCCACTACTATTGAATGCTGCCATGAGATTGCAAATTACTAGAAGAATTCTACTAGGCATCTTTTTGTTTAATTTTCTGGTAGAGAATCAAGCACTTTTAACTTTCTTGCTGTTGTAAGACTGTTAAGAACTTGTGACCATGTTGCTGAAATCCAGAAATAGTTTTGCATTTCCTCTGTAGATGAAGCGTCACCATATGTACAGAACCTGTACAGACGACCATGCTCAACCACATAACAACAAACATGTAAGAAGCATTTTGAAATCAATGTGTAGGTGGTCGAAGAGACTAGATGACTAATAATCATTAAAACTAATTGTAAAGCGCCTATAGTGCCACCCTATAGAAGAAGATACTTAAATTTAAAAGATTGCTTTTTTGGGACTGTTATGAGGGCCCTAATCTAGACTGAACATATGCTTAGCTTTAGGAGAGCCAATTAATTAATGTGAAAGGAGCTGATTAGATGCCTAAAAATAAAAAACCAGATGCTTTCATATACTGGTGAATCCAGATTTGCTTTCTATTTTCATATAATATGAAAGAAAGCACAAGAATGAAAATTTTTAAAGGGGCATAATTAATTTCTAGTTTACATGCTTAGAACCTTAGTCACACTTGCTTTCACTGGGACTGTGTCTCCAAAGTCTATTACAGATGCATTTCTAAAACCATTAAGTAGACCAATAATTATCAAATTACGTGTGTTTCAAATTCTCTGTATATTGGCGTCAGGACACTACTGAAAATTTCAGCAGACATATAGTTCTCTTTGAAACGTTAAAATCAGTCTCTGAGATATATTTTTAAAATCTCATCTATGTCCTTTAATGACAGTGCTTGTTCATTTCAAACCTTGATTTTATTTGGGGGTCTATAGGTCCTTGTGATGTGATCCATGTAATTTCTGTGATCTGTATAATGTGCTCCGTAAGCTTGCAACAAGACTATACCGAAAATAAAACTTACTATTCTACAAAGATACATAACAACAATCTTCTGTAGTCAGAATATGCTGACTAAAGTATCTGCTGTTCTAAACTCTTACAGAGCCAGAAGCCAAGAGATGTTAGGCAGGGTTTGCTTAATTTCATCCATGTGTAGGTAATATTTTTCTCCTAAGTCGATGCAAATTTGTGGTACTAGTCATCCTAAATTTTGGGAACACAATTTTCTCAATATTGGAACACTTAGAACACAGTCTTAAAAGATGCTGAAGACTCCTATCCACATGCAACAAAATAGATCCCAAGTAATTAAATTTAAATTTACATTATTCACAAAGCAGGCAGTCTGATGTGTTCAAAAATTTTACAATTAAAAAAAATTACTAGTTTTTTAAGTGTCAAAACCAGGATTATGAAGTGTATTTCAGAACTGAGTTCTAGAAGCAATTTGACATTTTAGTATAAGTCTAGTGTAAAAAAGATCTTTATGTAAAATATGGCAACATTTTGCATTGCAATATATTTTTTACAGATAAATAGTCAATTGATTTTAAAACTTAATTCCTTTCCCTAGTGTGACACTAATGTAGACTATCTGTAGATCTGTCCTGTGGTTAATTCTCTTATTCTCTGAAGGCTAATTATCTGTCTCCTTTCTGACCTAAACCTTATTTCCAAATACAAGTTAAATTATGAAATGGAAAGTGGATGTTTCCACAGTAACTTATTTCAATATACTCAACAGGAAGATACTTTTGATAAAGAGATGTAATAGAGGGTTATTTTGCAGGTCTCATCCAAACATATTTAATTGCCGTCTATGTCTGATGCCATGAATATGAGAGCTGAAAAACGGCACATTTAAGCCTCACGCATGTTCTGTAGCAAGATTTTATATGTTATATATACACTAAATATTTTAATTTTTAGACGTTCAAGATTTTCTGAGCTTGTATTTGAAGTACTTGTTTTAATTGGCACAATTTTGATCTCATATTTGCAATATTGCAGAACTGTTGTCCACTTTTTGATGAAAATAGAAAGAGGGACAAACAGAATGAGTTCTGTAACATTTTGTGTCTACGCACAATGGGTTTTGTAATGATGTCATGGTGGTTCCATCTTGCTCAGAACAGAGGAAAAGTTGTCCAAATAAACTTAAAATTTCTGCCTGAAGTGAGGCATGCCAAATATTGCTGAGCTACCCGGTTTTTAAGATCTGGATGCAGCCTTTGCCTATGAGCTAAGTACAGATACATAATACAATACTCAATAGAAATACACACTGGAAAGTGGTTCAGTTTATTTTTGCCCAGTTTTGTGACATTTATACATTTTTTCTTTCTCATCTTTTTCCCCTGTCTGCTTTTTAGTTTTTATTCTTCTGATCTTCAAATAATTGCCAGCCTCTTTCTATCCAAATCAGCATCTTCTAACTGCTTGTCTCATCAGTTGAACTAAGATTGTCTAGAACTATTTGATTTTCTCTGTGCTGCTTGTCTTGAGACCAGCCCACTCCTCTGGCTGCTTTTTCAGTCAATTGAATCCTTCTTTCTCCCTTTTACATCACAGATTTTAAAATTCTGTTTCAAAGGATACAGCAGCGTTAGAATTCGTATTATCCCTTCCTCTTAAAATAAGCCATCGAGAGAATCAAAGGAGGACATTGATAATCCAGTTAAAAGATCATCAGAAGGAGAAAAAATATTCAACCATCTAATTCACTACTTTCTGCTGGGAGAGAGAGATTAAAAATCACTGATGTTTCTGGGCTAAGTCTATCTCTTTGCTTGATTCATGCATGCTTTGGGTCACGCTGTCAATTAGCATACATAGAAGTAAAAAAACCTGAAGAAAACATTCATACAACCTTTTGGATCTTTTCTTTCAGTCTGGCCTACTAGGTCATAGGACAAGATGTGTAGAATGGTGTCCAATTAACAGTGAAATGAATGAAACCTGGAACAAATCCCATTAGGAACAGGACTGAAGTACATCGTTCTGCCCCTATGGACGGTGGAGGTAATGAGCAATCCTGACAATACAGAGGCTCTGACAGTTAAAACACAAATTTAGAACAGAAGAGAAATGATTGAAAGCAAGCTAGCATGATTCATCCCTTATCACACATCTGTCAATCTTAATGTTTTGCTGTCTATCTGTAGGCAGTGAAAAGGGGAGATAACATCTATTGTCTAATTAATGTTATGGCTTTGCTCTGTTTTTAAAAAAATTAAACTTTTAAAATAGTTATATTAATGTTTAGAAAAGGAATAAACAAAATAACAATTGATCAAAACAAACTGCAGCTTTGTCTATTCTCCCAACTGAGACATTGTGAAGGAAGTGAGGCATGAAACAGGAATTGTCAGCTTTAGAGTTGCGTGTGAAGGGATAGGATGAATATATTCAGATTTGCATCTAGAGTTGAAACATGAATATAAAACTTCAGGCAGTACATGATGGGCTTCTATGTCTGTCTGTTGCCAGTGGCCATGCAAAGAGGCTAAGGGAGCTGGTTTCGCTGGTCCTGTTCTTGCCTTGAAGATCTGGTACAATATTGCATCTATCACAGCTTCAATTTTCTCTTTGGAAATTGACTTTCACAATGTTATCATTGTAAGTTATAAAGAAGGTTTACATTGTTAATGAAAAGGACCATTATTCAGATAGTGCTACAGGCTCAAAGAACAACCCAGTAGTATATATTAGCAACCGAGAAAAAAAAATGATGCTGTAACAGGGATTAAATACAATTGATACTTTCTAGCTCAGTGTCACTTCAGTGTAAACTACATGGAGGCAATTTTAAGACTGCAGCAAGTAGGATGGAAGGTGATATGAAGGTTGTCTGTATGAAGCAAAGGTAATGAATCCTGTGACTGGACAAAAGGAATTAGTTCTGCTTAAGAGCTATGAATTTATAGAAAGTGAAAAATGAGGTATTCAGCTAGCATGAACAAAACAAAGAAGTTCCTGACCTAACATCACCAAAGAACAACACTAAGAAACAAACAACTACACAAGAACATGATCTCCCCAATAGCAAAACCTAAGACCTTATCAAATCTTATGTGACTGTAGCTGTGCTTATTTGTACTGCCTGTAGAGTTAATTTAGCATGTGTGGTACCTATTGATAATAGTCACCAGGTGACTGGTGACATAATGTGTCACGCTATTTCTATTTCGAACTGCTGTGGTAAGTCAGAGTAGCTATTTCCTACGTTGAAGGGATTTCCTTGCCCACCTATGTTAAGAATCAACTAGTGAGTGGACCAAAATTTTTTCTTAAATGGATGGCTGATTGGTGACATGTGGCTCCTCTCAGCTGGGGAAAAAAGTGGAAAAAGCATTCCTAAACATGCAAGAAATAGCATGCAGAACACACACGCATAAATATAATGCGGTTGACCCAGTGTAAATGTACTAAAGATTGACTGATTTGTTCTCTTTGAGCAGTTATTTGCAGAGTTTCTGAAGATGCAGTTACTAAAACAATACCATACAATGCAGACTGCAATGAAGTATACAAATGATCTAGCTACATGATCTTGCTTCGAAATGAACTACTAAATTAACCTCTTTCAAAAGCTTGAATCGTGTGGTACAATTTACTTGAGTTACAAAAATTGTAACTTACTTTCTTCTCCTGTCAAGTAGAGTACTGTGTACTTGATGGAGGCCGAGAAAAACTCACAGGAATACGCAACACTACATATATAATATCCTGTACAATACTAGCTGTTTAAGCCATGTTTTGAAACACAGCAGTCCTAAGAAAAATCTGATCAAAAGCAGTTGCCTTTGTTAGAATAAATCATCTAGCAGTTTGACCATGAGAAACACACAGATCCAACTCACTCCATTAATTAGTACTTTATTTTCTAGCATTTGTTAATGCCCTTAGAGCCTGATTTATTATTCTTATTAAACAACAAACCAGACACCACCGGAGACATCTTAGAGGCTTGAGATGGGGGGCCTGAAAGTAATGTTCAGCCCATTGTGTGCTTCCTGTGAGTCACCTCACCAAAGAGCGCCTGCTTTCTAAAGATTTCTGAAAGTTACGGGATGAAGTTCATCCACTATCTCCAAAGTCTCTAAGTGGAAGATAAGCTGAATCTCCAAGTGTAGTGTTGGAAAAGAGAGATGAGGGGACACAAACGCAGAGGGGCAGAGAGGATGTTTTGCCCTCTCCAGCTGCTCTTCCAGCTGTTGCATCTCAGTATCTTCATGTGTCTTGACTTCACTGAAATCACATTTTTAGGGTGACAGAGTAGGTATATGCAATTTTCTGTACATTTTCAATGTTCGTGGCAATTTGGTTTAATGTGTCATTTTCACTAATAACAGCAAACAAAAGCATATTCAAATTCAGTACTCTAATGATAGAATCCACTTTCTAACGGATTCCTCTGGCACTAATTTAGGGATTTTCAGGAACTGTTTAATTTTAGCATTATAGTAGCTCCTACTTTTTGAAACTGAACTCTCCCTACTCCCTACTTAATCTCCACACATTTTGCGTCACTCTTAAAGAGGAAGTTGAGTGTTAATACTAATAGATGCTTTTAAATTTCACCTCTGTAAAGTTTTGAAAGCCATTTGAATAAGGTGCAACACATTATATGAAGATAGCATCATTATCACTGTATTGGCATAGTACTTGGCTTGCCAATATGATGTTCCATTTCTGCATGCTACTTGGTTGCTTCTCTGCTGTTTAAACAGCAAAGGTGTGGCCGTGCAGAAGCAGTGTCCATACAAATGAACTTTTTCGGAGTATTTATGAGAACATTTCTGCTTAGGCATACCTTAGACACTGTAGCTCCTTACAGACATGCTGGAATAAAACTGTTATCTTTTAATATATTTGAAAGCCTTAAGAGATCTAGTAGTCAGAGCAATACAGATTTTAGCAAGATTAATGATAGAAAAGCAATTTGGAAACTTTGGCTATTTTTCCTTGTTCTTTAAATTTTCACCTCTTTTCTTAGGGGAATTTTAGAGAGCAACATTCAAAGAACTACGACTATCAATTGCCATTTCCAAATACTCTATGAATTATCTATCTCACTACTTTGGGGACAAGATAGGTGCCTTGCTGGGCAAAGCAACAAGAACAAAGATTATTTTTGAAAGAATGGGAACTGTTTGGTGTAGTTAGCTACTTGCTTAAGAAACAGTGCAAGTAAGGGGTAGTCATTCTTAAAAAGCATTATGCATTTTCTAGACTTATGGCAATTGCCTTGTGGCATCCATTGTAACCTGTTGTCAGATGTCTCCTTAGATCACATCATTTTATAATCTAATGAGCTATGACAGATGTAACCTGCCGTGACACTTAATGGAAATGTTAAAAAGCTGCACCTGCCCCAGGGTTGGACTTTTATAGTTTCTAGAGAAAAACAAAACAGCTTTGAAGAATTCAAGACTATGGAAAATTAAATAGAAGCTGAGACTAAAACAATAAAGGGAAAAAAAACCCAAACCACAAGGTACTATTGCTTAGAATAATCCTGTGCACACTACAAGAAAAAAATATTTATAAGATTAGTCAGATGCCAAGCATGTTTAGGAACTATATACAGATTGCTATAATGGACTATCCCCCTGTAACAGAGAATATTACATAATAGCAGATCTTATGTACAAATCATGCTATAGACACAATTATATCAGATTAGAGCAATTGTCAATGTATTCAAGCACTCTGATGTCCAGCAGTGGTAAATGCATGCCTCAGAAAAAAATGGGAAGCCTTTATATAGTCATGAACCCTACAGGGTTTTTATTTGAGACGTACAACACTTCATGACCTTCCTGACCAAGGCAAAATTCACGTTATGACCTAACCTCAAAAGTAAAGATTTTAATAGTTCTGTATTGTACTAGGAAATGCTCGTTGCAGTGTCTCATCTTTTCTTGGGCCTGTACTAAACTACTTCTCTCAATCATATATTGTGATAGCAAGTTTCACACAAAGTTGCGTATCACTGTTTTATTGTGCCTGCCTGAAGTTTGTTTCCTGATATGTCTACAATGTATCACGCTTGATTGCAGTTTTTTTATAATTATATTTATCATGTCATAATCAGATTTTGCCTTGGACATCTTCTCTTCAAACTAGGGAATCTTGGTCACTGCAGTCACGACTAATATTCTGGTTTTGCGGAATATTTTTAATGGGCATTACCTGTCAAAGGACAACAATGTCTTAGGAACAGAAAAAAAAAAGAAAATAGCACAATTAGAAAGAATACAGAGTCATACAGAATATGAATTTGCGTTAGTCCTACCCTACACTTTCTGCTTTTGTGTGTTAGATATAATCATGAATCTGTGATATGATACAAATAAAAGATACAAGTCAAAAGATTAAAAATGTAATAGGCGCAAAGGAATACAGAAAAAGGAAATGAAATTTCAAAAAATTAGAACTATGTTCTATGTTCTAAAGAAATCTTAAATTCATTCTGTTATGAAATGCTGTTTGTCTTGTGAGAAATTAGTTTATGGCCCAGAAGACACCTGTAGAAATGTAGAAGGCAGCATGCTCTGAAGGTGCACGACATAGAACAGATAAGCTAGTCTAGGAACTGATTTTCACTTTTCCATGTAGTGCATCAAGAAAGAAATACTGAAAATTGAAAGAGACCAAATTTAAACCACTACGCTGAGTTTTCTTTAACACTGAACATTCATTGCCATAAAAAATACCAAGATTTAGACAGTTTCAGGAGAGGAGCCAATGTGTATACAGAGAAGAAAATCAGTAGTTAAAAGAGTTTAGAAAGGGAAAAAAGCTTGTGATACAGGGGTGGAACTCATGAGTCAAATGGGTGATGATCATTGGCCCAGCAATTACTCTGATATTCTGAAGTGTGTCGTAACTCTTCTGTTAGAGATAGCATAATGGTCTGCACAGACTGCTGGCCAGGATGCAATATGACAATTCTCGTATTTCTGAACTCTGAAATTGTGTCATAAATGTATTTATAAGATTATATTCATAATTTTTTAAAATACTGTCAGAAAGTGCCAGTGTGTATATATATATATATGTATATATGTGTTTAGCTGAGCAGTTCAATTACCAATCTCTGCAACTCTGAGATTTTTTGGAGCAAGGTTCTAGATAACATCTGATTTTTTTTTAATGGAATGCAGGCTTTCTATGAGCAATTGCTAATGAGGTCCATACCAGCTGCTGCTTTTTTTCATCTCAGTTTATTACATTTTTTATTTATGATTTAGTCTCTTCTTCAGCTGTGCAAAAAAATACTCTTTAAATAATATTATGGGTTGGTTCAGTCTCTTATGGACTGAAGCTTATGGCAAAGGTATCAGAGAAAGAGCCATCACAGTAGTTGCAGGATTCCATCAAAAATGTTGTTGCCCTTTTTTGTAGAGACTAGATCACACGTGAAATTTCAGAATGCTGTATAAAGTTTTCAGAGACAAGACTGAAAATGTTCAAATATTTGCCAAATTAGGCAACAGAAATTACAGTTCTCTTTTCCGTAACCAAACTAAAATGGATTGAAAGTTGACTCCTGAATCTTTTGATGGTGCAGTTGTCCATGTATACTATTGACATATATAAAACTCTCATTGTTTGTAAGGTTATGCTGTGATTTTAATTTAGTCATATTGACAAAGAAGATGAGAATCTTATTGCTTACTTTAACGATTTAAAACTACAGTGTCTAGTCTGGTAATTAGGACTATTTCTAGGCAGTGGAGGGAGATGGTGCTGTTTGTGGATTATTAATCCCTGCTATTTTCAATGTCTTCCATAATATGGGAGGAATCACATTCTGGAAGTACTTCATTTCTTTCCACAGAAGAAAAAAATTCACTAGTTTTGCCAGATGCCTACATTTTAGAATCCAGGGTGAGGAGAGATGAACTTCATTCTTATTTAACATATGTTTTCTTACAGACATGATTGTGCACCTGTGTTTGACTAATCTTCCGAAAGGTTTTCTAACAGGTAAAAAGAGGCAATGTTCTAAAGAAATCTTAAATTCATTCTGTTGGGGAATGTTGTTTGTCTTGTGAGAAATTAGTTTATGGCCCAGAAGACACTCGTAGTCAGCTGAATTTCCCCCATTAGCAGCAAAGTAGGCATTTCAAGAATAAAAAGTGGAAAGAAAAATCATCCAGGCTACATTAATGTAAAATAATTGTGGTAATAAATTCCTACTAACTAATACATTCTGGCTATTTGAAGAGCTGTTCTTTAAGGGTAATAAGGACAAAAATCTCTAAGTAAAGCTAATGAAAGGTTATGTATCACAGAACATGTTATTACTGCAAGAATGCCTGTACTGTGCAGCATTAAAGAGAAGGCCTAGCAGACTGTAAAGTGGTGATGCTATTGAGCAAGGAGATAGCCAAGAAACATAAGGAGAGCTCTTTTTGCCTTCAATCTCTTCTCTCTCTCACACTTCCATGACTCTTTTGCTGATAGCCTTATGTTAGCGCAGTCAGTGAAGCTGATTTTTTTCCTACACTTAGAATGATTTGGTTGTTCTTGTCAGTAAAGAAGATGCAGATAAGAAGTCCAAATTCTTGATTCTAGTTTTTTTCCCCTATCTCACTGAAAAGACTTGAATTCTTATTTTTTATATTAATGAGAAATATTTTTATATATATATATATATAGTTTTTAAAATAAGCAATTCTTATTTTTGCCTGTTACAAGATTATATTTCTCATGGTCATTTAATGACTTAGGACCCACATTTAACCTGCTGAATACCAATAGCATGCGGTACTAGGTGTGGGTGCTCTTCGCAGTTTTAGCCTAGTGGCTAAACCCTTTTGTACTATTGCTTAATGTATTTCATCATCAAGTGAACATTAGCTAAATGGAATTTTAGAAGAAATATTTGCCTTTTCAATGAAGTTATGTAAACATTAGGTTAACTCTAAGTACTTACTATCACTTGTTCTTTGACAAGGATTAGGCAATCACCATGTTTATATTTTCTGTGTTAAGAAAGGGTCTTATTATCAGAACATTTATCATGTTCTGGCTTTTGCAGAAAGAAAAGGCTGCTTTCTTAAGTCATCTTCTGATGTTGTAGTAGAGATACGTTTGTAAAGTTAAAAGAAAGCTGTCCATCCATATTGATTAGTGTCAACTTGAATTTGCCATATGCCATTTTGAAGTAAAAAGTATTGAACTGGATAGAGATTTTGTTTTACATCAAAATTTAAGGAGTTCTAAGTTACTCTGATCTCATCTTGAATTACTGAAGAATTTAAAATATAATAAAACCAAACATATAAAGGAAAAATACAGCAAAGAGTGTTTTTGAATATGTGTTTACTTGCCATTATTGTTTATCTGCGTTTTTTTGGTTTTGGATGCCGTGCAAAATGTGTGCTTTTGCTCTGGGGCTTGATAATGATTTATGCTGTGATGACATTGTCAGCGACTTTACCAGGGTACTTCGGGTGTTATCTAGCAGGCTGCAATAATAATTACACCTTTGATTTTCCTAAGGGAAGTCATACTTGTCCTTTTTATGACACGCTGGCTCCACTAGAGTTTGAGAATGTCGGATATGGTTGCTATTATCAAAATAGCATGTTGTTAGTATTGATTTTCCTGAACCTGTTTTTGGTGGGATGCCTACTTAATTATTGGTGCATACATAGGTGTGACACAGTCACCTTAATTCTCACTGTGTGTATCACTACAGCAACATGCACCATAGCCACTCAAACCCCCACAAGGAGCATTGCCACCACGCGCACTCCGAAAACGAGCACTGCTGGTACTCAAACCCGAAAAATGAGCCCTGCTCCAGCTCCACCTCCAAAAATGAGCACTGCTGCTACTCAAACCCATAACTCTCTTTCCCTTTTCTCTTCCCCCCCACCACTTCGGGGAGGGAGGGGGTTAACAAAGAACATCTGTCATTCGCTTAATAGCCAGCCCAGCTTTAAACCATGACAGTCCCTCAGTTATTTTGGAAATAATCAGATACTTATTAAGTAAGTTAGCTCAGTTTCAACCAGTGTTAAACTCAAGGTATGGATAAAAAGCACTATTACATAGAACTAGTACCTATTATACCAAGTGAGGCTGAGGCATGAGCATATAGTACTTTTATACCTGCCTTCATCTTAGCCACCTCTTTAACCATCTCTCTATTTAGAAAGCATGCTTTAAATAACCCTAGATAAGAAATATTAAATAGTTGATAGTAATGTACAGTCGGATTATAAGGCAGCAATATCAGGTAGCAAACAATTCTATGATGTATACAGAAAACAATTCATAACCTTTGGAATACTGTGAGCAATACCAAAACGAGAGCTCTTATAACCAGATAAAATGGGAAATTTACATTTTGTTATACACACATAATGACATTAACCTGTCATCTTACTGAAGAAAGGACTTGTTCTTTGCAGCATAACCAGACTACATTGAATGTGGTTTACCTCTGATTACTGATACAGTAATAAGTAACAATCTATGAAAATGCTAAATGCTAGAGCTTATGCAACTAGATTTAGACTAGAAACAGTATTTTGGCTACAAGGACTTCTAAAAAGCACAAAGAAGTTCAAAGCAGACTTTGGAGATTAGGAGATGGTGGTGTTGTTGCATTTTTCTTCAAAAGCCGTGAGGATCCCTTACGACAAGCTAATATAATCCCAAAGCAATTAATTTCCATCAGTTCAGATCTCAGTGAACAGCCATTAATGACCTGCATGCATTAATCCATTGAATGAATCTGTTTGAAGCATTTTTTGTCAATTTACAAGCAGATGTAAAATAGAAGGTTTGGTGACTAGAGGTGCTTCACACTGAAATGCACGAACTGAGTCACCATGTGGGGGAAGTTTAACAACATTGAGTCAAGTTAGTGGGCTAGTCAGCTACTGGAGGTGGAACCTGATCTCCTAAAATGACATTAGTATCTCCAAAGAGGTGAGGCGGTCTATAATTTAGTGGGATAAATGTCAAAACTAACTCCTGAATAGCTTAGAGTTAGATCAACTTCAGAAGGAAACTGAGTCTGAATGGATACAGTGAATCACTCCAAGAAATGAAATGGTACAAATATTCTAACAGGAAAGGCTTGTCTCTGGTACGGGAGCTGCCTCTGATATGTATATATTTGGAAATTTAGCAAGCAAGAGAGGATTTCCCCCCAAATGGTAATACATCAATTCATCCAGTAAAAGCAGTTAGCTAATGAACCAACAAACACTTTGAAATCCTCCACAAGTCTGAAGAATTTGAAGCGTTGAGTACCTTGCCAGATCAGGTTCCAAGTTTTTAAAGTAAATCAGCACTTTATTTATAACAGCGAGAATTATTTATAACAGCTAGACCTGTATTGGGTAGCAAGCACATTTTCTGCTCACAGATATGACTACAGAGTAGGCAAATCGCCGATATTCTGCACAGCTTTGGCAGTATCACCTACAGTGTCAAGTGCTATAAATTTTTATCCTCAGAATAAATATCTTTTCGATTTGACACAGTTTAACACAGCCATCATGTTCTGGGTGAAGGGTTTGCGTGCACTGCGTCACAAGTTCAGAAGGCCTACGCTGCTGCTTCTAGATTTGCAAGCAAGTAGTTGGCTACACATGAGCTTGACAGTATTTTTTTCAATTTCAGTGAATATAAATTGGCTGGGAATAACTTGCAGCTGGTACAGCTCTATTTTTAAATAGATTTATTAAAAGAAGTTGAATTAGCCTTTCTGCTTCCCCTCAAAATTCCATCTGCTACAATTAATATTAACGTGATTTCTAACTTGTCCTTTTAGCTCATTATATTTTTAGAAAGACTCCATGAAAGGTTGGTGTGAAGAACATACATTTTGCATTCTTGTCAATCTGCTTGCAGAAAATGCGATCCTCCATAGTAACATGTAGGTCAAAAGGAATTTTATTGGTTAGTTTCCAACTAATACACAGCACATGAAGAACCCTCAAGCTTGTAGGTTTTTTTGAGATATTGTTCAAGACTTCATCACCATCACACAGTGGATTCCACGTCAGCACTCATGGGGAGGCTGCCAGAATTCAAAGGCAGCTGAAATACTGAGCTCAGAATTAAGTAGAAAACATTTGCCTACCCTTCATCAATAATACATGTCTTCATCATCTATGTATGCTATAAATATAAAACAATCATTGGAAATACGGAGCAGCTTTTCAAATGTAGTGTGGCGCTCTGTTCCTGATGCTCTAGTGGGTATTAAAGGTCCTCCCTAAATTAGGTCATGGCCTCTGTTAAATTTTCTTCTTTGGAAAATGCTGGCCTTAGCTCTATAAGGAATTTTATCTAGAGGCTTCTAGAGAATTGTAGTAGTAGATTTGTAGATGAAATCGCTCTGACAAAATTGTCAACCGAGAACTGATCCAGAGAAGCAGTTAACCATAATTGTATTTAGTCTATTTTTATGAGAACTTTAAACTGAACAGCTTTTAAAATGCTCTTTAATGCAAAAAGTACCTTGTATATACTACACTAATTTTAAGGACGTGTAGATGAGTGTAGGACTTCAATTACAGCGTGCTTTTGGATGCTGAATAAAGCAGTATTTCCTGCATTTGAAAACAGCATTCTTCAGAATTAAATGTTGTGAAAATTGAGCCTGATCATGTAATCTTTTCCCATTTGAGTCTCATCGACATGAATTTTACTGTTTATTTTTAGAGAAGGACTTCTAGGACAAATGCTAGGTTTTTTTATTCAGACTGTGGCCTAACTCACAGATCTCAGTACTAATGCAGCATTAAGAAAGCCCACCACAGGTATCGTATGCTTTGTACAGATGAATCTGCAGGCGCACACATAAATCAACATCCATTTAGCACTCAGTTGTGCGATTTTACACTTACTTTCAGGGAGAATTTTATAGAGAATGCTGCTGGTGCTCAATATGCTATCAGCTATAATTCTCTAAAATATACACAATAACTAAAAAAGAGTACCGACAGTTATATTTTTACTTCTTTCTAGAGTCTGAAAATCCTGCAAAAATATTCTCTATTTATTCCACCACCTTTTCCTTCTATTGTATAATGACCTTTTTGGTTAAATTCTAACCTCAAGAATGATAGTAGAAGATGGAGGTAGTAGTAATTAAGCTGTGTGGATATATGGTTATTGCCGCCCTGCATGGATGGCAAGAAGGAACACAGGCGAGAGTGAGAGTGCTCACTATTGAGGGCAGAGATCCTGAGCCTCGTGGTATTTGCATCTGTAAATCAAAATATGTGGAAGAAACCAGTTGTTTCTGTTTGGATGTAGCTAGAAAATAAAAATTGTAAGCTCTCCACTGTCCTCTTCGCTGCCGCTCAACTATTACATTCTGCTGTGTATTGAAGCAATTCTAATAAGTACCTTAGCTATTGCTGAGTAAATAAATGAGTAAACACAATTACTGCAGTAATGAGCTGGGAACACAGTTTCTGGTTTGAAAATATTTTAATAAAGGAGAAATTCATTAGCGCTCACTTAATGACTCTTCTCCTTTGCCTATGTTGAAAGTACCATAAGAGCAGGGGAAGAAAGGGAAGGAAAGGCATCGTTTTTGGGTTGGTGGGAGTTTCCTAAACAAAGACACCGATAAAGTTAACCTGCATAATATAATTTTGCTGACATTTAATTCATGGTACATTTAAAAATAACTTTTTTATTTCAATCTTTAAAATTAGCTTCTTCATTGACTATTTATATGTACAGTTTGTGATCTGTCTGGCAGAAATTAGCCGTGTTGGCCTTGGTTCAGTAAATTATGCTTAACTTTAAATACATAGCTAAGCGGTAATTGAATCAATGGTAATTAACAGTAATGTGGGAACCTGAATTAAGTTGTTTTCCAAATAGGATGTGAGGTATAAAAGTAAAGACAATTATAAAGGGTATCGTAAGCAATATTTGTAAAGCAAAAGATGCTGTCCCTACAATGAACTGAATTCAACTGTCTTTTTCAGGCAGTGAATGAATTGAGTTGTCCCGCATTGGTCCTATCTCTGTTTTATATAAACAAGAGCTGCCAGTTTCAGTTGGAGAAATAAGTATAATCTGTCTTTATGCAGGTGTGCAAGATTAATCAAGTTTAATATAAAAACTGTCAAGGGCATAGTCTTATTGTAGCAACATCAGATAATAGAAGCATACGCTATGGAAGCAGTTGCTGGGTTCAGAAAATGAAGGGAACGAGTTATTTGTGTGCTGGAAAAGCTTTTCTGCAAATGCTAGTTTAATACAAGAAACCTGAGTGCTGCCAAGGACTTGGGCTAGATTGCTGTAAATTCCTGCAGCTACCTAAACTTCACACCTCTCTTCCCAAGAATGCCTTGGGAATAAAGAAATCAGAGGTCTCAGAGACTTTAGGGCAAGGATGATGGCTTCTTCTGTTTTGTCATAGAGACAGTATCTTTTAAAGTGAATTTACCACTCGGCCTGCTTACTTGTTAGAAAGAAACACAGTGCAAACCCTTCATTTCCCTGTTCCTGCTACGCTTTTAGATTCTGGAAATTCACATGTCCAATACTTGCGCAGTACCCATTTGTAAATCCACATTCCAAGATCCAAGGGGGTATAGTGAAATACTCTAATTTCTTCCTGCTGGCCACCACTTTTCTGTAAGGAGTTTTAAAAGAATAGAATCATAGACTCATAGAATCACAGAATGGTAGGGGTTGGAAGGGACCTCTAGAGATCATCTAGTCCAACCCCCCTGCTAAAGCAGGTTAGCCTAGAGCAGGTTGCACAGGAATGCATCCAGGCGGGTCTTGAATATCTCCAGAGAAGGAGACTCCACAGCCTCTCTGGGCAGCCTGTGCCAGGGCTCTGTCACCCTCACAGTAAAGAAGTTCCTCCTCATGTTCATAATTAAGTTTCATCATAGTTAAAAGTGGAAGTATTCTTTATGGGTTTGGACAAGTGCAGTACTAGTTTCTCAGGAGGTTTTGATGGTAAATGCTCTCTGAACAGGCCTGTCAAAATATGTGTATCATGGTCCATTGCCCCCGCCTCACGGCACAATAGGGAGGAGGCGTGACTACAGCCTTGCCTCTGTCACACCCAAACTTCTTTATATAGCATTCTTGAGGAAGCCAGTTCTCCTGGTATCCTACATATACAACCCATATAACCAAAAGTTAGCGTACCACAGTACTTCCTTTCAAATTTCCAATTCCCCAATGCTCCCCATAGGGTCTGGTTTCATAACGATTATCTCAGGAAGAAATGTCAACCTTTAAGAACTTTATAAAATGCAACTGTTTCTGTCAGGAGGTGAGTCCTTCTGGTGACTCACTGTCACTGACTGTAAACTTGCTTTCTGTAGCCAAGTAGTCAGCAAATATGTTTTCATTTCAGTGAAATAATTCTTTATTGTAATTTAAAATTAAAATTGTATGATAATCTGGTTAATCTAGGGTTTATTTCCAACTTTTTTGCTATGGCTATTTTCTGCATTAAGAATTCCTTACTCATGTACCATTCGCTCGTCTTGGTAATATAGATTTTTCTGCAGGTCTGCTTTGAAGCTGGATGGGCAAATGGGCTCCTGAAGTTCTCCTGTAAGTTTCACTCTCACTAAATAACGTTGTCCCTCTCGATCATGTCTTACTTTTAATGGTGTTATTTGTATGAGTCTCTAAAGTACCATTGTTCTGCACAAGCATGGTGTCATCGGTATTTTTTCACTGGAGAAAAGATGTGGATAAGAACAGCAGTTCAGGAGATGTCAGGAGAAAACCTCTTGCCAGTGGGCACGCTGTATCACAAGGGGGAGGCAAAGGCACAGCTACCACACAGGCGAGCCAAAGTGCATGGCCGCAGATCTCTTGTGCAGGAGGCGTGCAATGGCTTGCGTTGTGATGGGAAGGGAAAGAACTGATGTTCATAACGTTACCACTTCACAGGTATTGTCAAATGTGTCCTTTCTTATGCAAGTGACTGCTTCTTGAAAACTATACAGTGCTACTCTGTTCTCATATCCAGTATTTCAGGCTTCTCAGAGTTGACACAACTTTTTCCCACACGTTTGACAAACATAACAAGTATCAAGTTCACATTCATTTTGAAACCATATACAGGTTATTTAAAACCAAAACAAAACCCTTTAGTGTTATGTCAATGCAGAAGTCAAACACTTTAAGCATTGATTCACTCCCTATGAATAAACTGGTACATGTAAAGCAAGCCCTAAGAGGCAGAACTCTCTGTGCTGCATCCAGAAGTATTCTGTGAGGCAGTGAAGCAGAGAGACCTGAAAATACATGTATTTATGGATGAAAAAGTCTTATTTCATTATAAAACCAGCAAACTTCTCTTTCCTGTGTGGCAATAAAAAGTCTGTTAGACTTTGAAATTAGATTTCTGAATTGTGCTCTTGTGTTTAATCCCAAACTTTTGTTAAGGTAGCAGCTTTCAGAGCTCAGCTGTATATTTGCATTTTATTTGCATTACATTTTGGCCTATTATTACAATCTTTCCAATATTATTTTTTACTCAGGTTATTGCTTGTTACAACAGATTTCTCACAAGCAGCTATACAGGTGTCTCACAGGAAATTATGGTAGACTTTGTGATAGCCAGAAACTTAACTCACCTCAGTAACTTATAAAGTAGCTCTGGAGTTGATGGAAATTAAAAGTGACTTGCGGAACATGCTGTACTTTGTAACTTCCCTTTGTGCAGTAATTGAGCGTGTAGTTACTCTGGTAGCAAATCAAAAGATGGAACAGTCCCTCCAGTAAGCATAATCCATATTCACCAGTATGTTTGTTTCCATCCCCCTCTTTAGCATACATACAAATAGCTTCGTAAGAAACAACCATTAAAATGCAAAATACTCCGAGTTTTCTAATGTTTCACAAACCATGAGAGACTGAACTATACAAGGCAGCGTTTGGGCTTTGGATGGCTAAACCGTTTACTTATGTCTTCTTCTGAGTCTAATGAATCAGCGGGCTCTTGTCTCCAGATAACCCACAATGAATAAATAATATTGGTGAAGTTAGTTAAATTGGTAGTACAAAGAGGCTGGAGAATAGAGTTGGAACTGCCTGGACAGTATGTGTAGGGAAAACTGTTCAACTGCATACCAAATCGAGGGAAAAATCTGGTTCTCCCAAAATTGAAAAGAAAAATTTCCAGTGACTTCATGGGAAACTGATTCATGACCAGCTAAGATATTTAAAGTTGTTTAAATTAGCCCATGTAAGCATGTTGTAAATCCGTGGGACTTCAGCTGCTTAGAGAAGCTGTGCAATATATCTCTCCACATACCAGCATTTGGTCTCTACCTTTTTGTGATAACACTTACCATGAGTGCTTGGTTCCAAACCTTGGGGTCAACAAGGCCTCTGTGTCCTATTTCGGTAGCGTTCAAGTTATGTCTTTATCTGCTCCAAAGTTTTGAATTGGTCAAGAGTGATTTCCTGAGATAGTCTTTGTGCTATCAGTAAGATCTCTTGTGCGCTGATGTCTTAATTGCTCTTGT
This sequence comes from Steatornis caripensis, assembly GCA_013398225.1. Lineage (NCBI taxonomy): Eukaryota > Metazoa > Chordata > Aves > Caprimulgiformes > Steatornithidae > Steatornis > Steatornis caripensis. The sequence goes on along the minus strand of VZSC01008481.1, from coordinate 487,973 downwards.
GTGCAAATATAATCTATAAAAAGCTGTAAAATCTTGAACAAGTGCTTGCACATCATCAGTTTTCATTGTTCACTGAATAAACAAAAGGTGAGATCATTAAAACACGTTAGTAATGTTCAGCAACTAATAATAATGTTTACTGAGACAATCTAAAATAAATAATATTGAGTATTCTCATACCATCATAGTGGTACAAATATGATCATTAACTTAACCTTTTGATACTTTTTATTATGTTGTTGTTAAGCATCCAGTAATGTGTTTTTAATGAACTCTTATTTACTGAACAGCAAAATAGTTGAATTAATAAATTTAATTAGCCATGCAAAAATGTTAATTTAAAAAAAAAAACCTAAAGAAAATTACATCTGTCTGGAATACTGCTGCTCCTGCAGCTCTGTGTCAGAAAGATTGCCAGGACCCACTCACCCAAAGAGGATCACAGACATTGAGAGTGACGGCAGTGCTGGAGCCCGCCTATGGCAAGGGACCCTAAATGATCCAGGGTCCTTTAACCTGAGAGTCAGGATGGCTCTCAGGGTCTCTGCAACAAGTGGGATGCTGGAGAGCTGCAGTGACTTCATGGTCCCTGCATGTCTTGGAAGGATTTTAAAAGCTTTATCAAACTAGGACCTCAGACATTCTTGCTAGGTTTGTCTTTAAAAGAAGAAATCTCAAAGGTTGGCCTCAAGATCAACCATTTGTAAAACCACGCTATTTGTTAAGAAAATGTTTTTAAAAAACCTGTGAGAATATAAAATCTGGTGTATAGTTCCACAGGATTTATTCCAGTAGATTGCCCAAACCTTTTGTGTAAGTTATTAGAAGACACAATGTAGGCGCAATTTCTATATGGTATTCACTAGAAAACATTAACGATTCTTTTAAATTAGGGTAATTGGATTAGGCGGCTGGCTATGTGAGTGCAATACTAACCATGTGCTAATGTATTTTTTCTGAGGCTGTTCCTGACTAAGACAGTGTATCATTGGATTTATTAAGGAAATTTGAGTGCTATAGACTGTCAGAAATGTTTCTTCATGTTTGACAAATGCTAGTAGACTCCATGCAACTTTTTTCTGTTATCTGCATGCACATAGATACGATTTTTTTTCTTTTTCCATGTGCTCAGAAAATGGAAAAGTTGGAAAGAATGATTTCTCCATGAAAGAATCTTCACATAGTGAAGTCTCTACTGGATGGATTCAAAGTTTGTTAATATTAATGGAGAGATTTCAGGAGTTTAGGTCAGGATATAAATAAACCATTCTGGTGAAATACAAAAAAGGAATGAACAGTCAAACGTTTTAAATAGAGACAAATCCTGATAATACTGAATTATGTGTTCTGTACAACAGTTTAGCAAATTCTGCAAGGTGGAATCCACTGATTTCACACGGATGGAATCCGTCTTTTCACATTCACTCACCTCAGATTACTTTTACCTCTTTTACCACATTTTTTTTTAGTGTTCATGTAACATATAAACATCTTAATTCAATTCACTGACTGCCAGATGGAAATGGTGACTCAGTTTAAAGAACAGTCTTACTGAGGACAACCATATTACTGCTCAACGAAATTTAACCTCATTCAAATTTGTCATATGATACCCGAGAAATAGAATGTTGTAGTCTACAAATTCATGAAAGAAAGCGAGTTTCTATACATTTTCTTTAACTGTCTTTGGAAAGCCTTCCTTCCATTTATACTATCAAAAATCAATGAGATTTTTTTTGGCTTCTTTTTTTTTTTTAATGAAGTATTTAAAAAACAGTATTTAATCCTTGGACTGTGCATAATTTTAGCTGCAAGCACTGCTGTCTTCATTTTAACTAACTTTTATCTTCTGACAACAGTGAAAATTTTGTAGAGGGGGGAAATAAGTAGAATAATTTGTGATTTCAATTACTGAACATGACCATATATGCCTAAATGTTTCCAGTTTTGAAAACGAAATTTTACTGCTCTGTCAGGATAATGTTCAGTTTAAAATCTGAGTTTTCAAAAAAGATGAATTATTTTTTTTAAAGGCCTATATTTTGTTATTTCTCAGAGCAATTGTAGACCTGAAGCCAAATTTACATTAATTAATTCTAGTGTTCTGGTTCTCAGTTAAAAAACTGAGTTTTAGAAGATAGGATGTAATTAAGCTATGTTATACGCAAGAGTATAACTCTGTACTGACTTTTACCCTGTATTTTTAAAAGCAAAAACATAAAAGGCATTTATAGTCTAAGGTAGACTCTGACTGTTGAGTGCTCAACTCACTTATATAAATCTTTTTACAGGTCACACAGGTGATTATTGAATAATGAGCCGTCTGAGAAACCTTTTAGCAATTTGAAAATTGTACCATAAATGTGGCTGTAGAAGGAATGAGGTATAAACTGAAAACAACAATAGTAATTATTGCTAATATCAGAAAAGTTCAGTCTTTTCATAACAGGAGGAGAATGAGACTATTTGTGTCCCACACCCTATTCATGAGCACAGGCCAAGATGTACCTGGGTATGTGAGTGGCAGGAGGTAGGTACCACTAGTCCATGGGCATTTCAGTTTGTGGAACAGTTCTTAGGGAGCATGGAAAAGATTAGAATATATTAGGGTAGCATCTGTGTAGCTGAGTATCTACTTGGTAATTTATAAAGGTTATGTTCCCCTTCTTTCATTTGGCTTGCTGAATTTCTGCACTCAGGAGAATATAAAAGGTATTGCTTTGGTTTTTGTCATTTCTGAATCTGTATGGAAGAAAAAGAGACATTGTTTACCTATGACAGTTAAGGCATGCCGTACTAACTTTGAATAATATGAATTGCATTAAAGTGGATTTGAAAGATGGACCTGGAACAGAACAAAATAAATTTATTTATGTTTTATAAGTCCTGTTGCTCTGAGGAGAGAATGATGTGACCTATGGTCTAGGGAAAAAAAAGAGAAAAAGACCTCATCACAGCTGATTTCATTGTAGTGGGTTTTTTGTGCACTTGATTAAGGGTGAATTTTTGGAGTTCTCTGCACATTTCGTGTGAATAACATTTAATTTCTAAAAGATGGTGTGTAGTATGCTCATGCAGTTAACATAATAACTTGGCTACTAACGTTAATCATCGACACACTTAAAAATGAGGATAATGCAAATGTGCATACAAGTAAATTCACATTATGTGGGACTTGTATAACATTTATAATTAAGATTCATTTTAAAAGTGCGTGAAAATGCCAGGAGGAAATTTAAAGTGACATGTATTGCTATTATGCAAATCCAACACTTACTAAACTCCTTATTCTCATACTAAAATCTGCTATCTAAATAATTGCTTCACAACTGGAAATTATCACCAGCAGCCAAATTCTCCTCTCCCTTCCAACCCTTCCCTTGATCGTGTTTATTCAGTAATACAACAGCATTCAGCAGTGTTGATAAACATGCTTAGTGTTCATTTGGTTAAGCTTCAGTAAACTGAGCCTCTGGAATTAGCAATGATTGGTTACAAGGATGCAGTACACAGTGTAGTATATTAAGCTACTCTACCAGAACCTCAGCTAAAACAGCACGGAACATTTCAAAGCTCAGTTGACATTTGTTGCTTTTTTCTTGGCAATGTCACTAGCTTTTACATCTGTTCATAAATCACTTTTAGCCTAATGTAGTATTGAGCCTTCTTGTTTTACAGTAATAACCAGGGAGCTCCCCAGCAGAAGGAACGCAGATAGATATCCAGACTTAATTATTGGAACAGGTAATGGTGCCTTCAATTCCTCAGCAACTGAGAGAAAATTATCAGGATCTGATAATGAAAATAGATTATTTTTAATGGATGAAGTAAGATAAGTAGAAAATAAACTTCCAAAACAAGTCTCAAAAATACCAGACATACACAAAGTAAGCAGGAGTTCTGCTTCATCTGCCATACTGATTTGTGGGCTCGCAGCATGATAAGCTCCTCCTCGCTTTCTCTTGCTCTGCTTTTATAAGAAAAATTACAGATGTGAAGTCTTCTTTAATACTTTGAGTTTAGAGATTGACTAGACAAGTGGCCAGCAAAGGCCAAGCGACCTCTGCCTAACTGTGGCTGGAATCAGATTTTTCCTTTTTCTACTTATAAAAAGAGTGATCCACTGTATTATGTACAAGTCCATAACATTTATCTGGAGCAATTGCTGCAAAGTAAAAATTCCTGTATCAGCCACTGGAACTGAATTACTGTGACGCTCTTGTGGGGTCAGTAGTTGTAAGAATGATAATCCCATTAGAATGTGACCATGTCGAGGGGAAATATCTCCACGCTGCTCCAAGTATTGTATTAGGGAAAATGAAGAGATGTCTACTAACAAAGACTACTTACTCAGAAAATTAATATTTAAGGATTTAAAATATGTAATGGTGATTTACTTCCTAACACATGGGTGTATTACAGGTTTTTGTAGCGAGGTCTTGGAATCTTTTCTTTAGAAGTAATCAAGAGCTGAATTCATTTGATACGGAACTTGGTTTCAATTTGCTTGACTCTCTGGCTGGCATTTACACAGTTTTCATCTGAACGCATGCAAGACTGAACAGTAACGGCATATTTCTACAAGCTACCAGTGGGTATTTCATTGGAACAAGTATTCATAGCAAAGTAATTAAAGAGCAAATTTTGCCACACGTGCTCTCCAAACAGCCATAGGTAAACATTCCCAGTAATGAACTGCCTGAATTATTTTAGTTAGATGAAGTAGCAACAGCAAGACTAATTTCAAGGCATATTTACGAAACATGAGATCATATTTCCAGATGACTGGCCTGGTATTGATCCCACTGATACCAACCTAGGTCTTGCATCGCTGTTGTTGTGTCTCACACATCTTCTGTTAGGTCACCATGCCCACTTTTGTAACTATATCACCAAGAAGAAGAATTTCACGACTGAACTATGATTACAAATCTGAAAAGGTGCAACTAAATGGGGAAAATATGCCAACAAGTGCAGGAGATTGGGATCCAATCTCATTTGCTCTTTTAGAAACTTTTCATCCTCTGTCTAATAAAGACAGAAATCTTTCCACCATTTAAACATTATAAAAAGAAAATATGAAATAATTTATCAGAGCAATGTAGGTTAATTCTACCACTGAGGCAAACCCTTTGTACTTGGTTATAATCTGCACTCATGGTCTCTGAATATAGCTCTGATGGTATCTGTGCTGTAGTTCCTATAACTGTAGAAGCTTAGCACATCTGCTATTCGAATCTGGAATGAAAAAATGCATCCTTGTAATTCCCAGAAAATACTAGCACTTACTTCTACCACCTCTATGTGCAAAAATGCTACAGACATGGATTAAGGTCACTTAATGCTAGCTAAATGTAAAAAGACTATGAAGCCAAACTACATCAGACATTTATGGTTTGTCTATAGACATGGAGATAGAGAGATAACTCATCCTATTGCATCCTGGTGCTCAAGATATTTTGGCTGTATTAACTGCTCTAAGTAGTCTTTTACCTTTAATTGCAGTGGGACCCCAGCTCTTAGACGAGCCACTTTAAGTGCTGATGGCTACAGTTACATGGGCTGACTGCTGGCCTTTCTGTCGATATAGTGCCATGGCCTTCAATTGTGAATTTCAAGAGTAAGGTGTCAGTCATCCTTTGTAAAATGTGGCCAAAGTTGCATTTTTAAGCAGTAGATACGTTAGAGAGAAGACATTTGCATACACTTGTTAGTAGATTCTTCCTCCTGGAAGCAGAAAGCAATTTCATAATTGCTTAAAAAACATTGAAATATATTTTTGCTGTCTACTTAACTTCTTGTTGCATGTTAGACCTCTACCAGGAGAAAGGTTCTAAAAGACAAGCCACAGCCTTTGCCCGTGTCACCTCTCCTGCTAATAGTAGCAATATATGCAAAATGAAAAATATGACAGAAAGGAAGGTCAAAGCTGTCTGTTTGGGAGTTCTGAAGAAAAGTACAGGCCAACCAAAAGAATAAGATGGACAAGCTGCAGCTCAACATTTATTCTCAGTTGCAACAAAACTCGTCCTCCTTTCCAAACAGTATAAATAGTAAGTATTCACTGACAGAAGGTAATTTCAGAAGCTAACAACTTGAAGACAGTTGACTCCTTAATGGCACCAAATGGAGCTTCAGTACAAGTTGGTCTGCCAGTTCAGAATGTCACATGATGCAAACCTTTCATTTTTTTACAAGAAATAAAGGATGAATCACTGACTTCTGTTAGGAATGAGATTTTAAAATATCAACACAGTGTATAACTTCAATACAGACTCAAATGTTTTTCTACATTTTCGCATTTAATTTCACTCTGCATGGTTTATGATCAAATGTAGGGGCTGAGATAATTAACTTTTAACCTGACTTCTGTGTGTGTGTGTATGTATCTGCCTCTCATTCTTTCTTCCAATAATTTTTAAAGCTGGTAGCCGATTTTAGCTAAATTAGATAGAAAGATACAAGTCTGAGATAAATTTAGCTCCTGCAAGATTTAGAAGAGTAACTAGTTAGAAGAAGGCAGAGGGAGAGGGAGAGGAGGATAGACCTTTGTGGAAGTTCACCGCTAAGGACGCAAAGGATATGAGACATCTTGCAGAACTGTGTTTAATACTTACCTGGCCAGAGTGCCAATAATAGTATTTACGCAGAAAGTAAGTAAGACGTACTAATAATTCATTATGAGCAGGGTACTTGGAAGCGAGGAACAAGCGAGAACATATTAGTCTGTGTTCATAGAATCTCTTCAACTTGTAAGAATATAAATAAAATCCTGTTTCATGTTGATGGATAGGAGAGTTCCTTCACATTTCCGTGGTAAATATGCACAGCAGACTACAGTATGTATAGCAATTCTTGTTTTAAAGAGGAAATTTACAGAAAGAAAATAAACTCAGCTAACTGAAAATGAGACATGTTATTTCTATTAACAAATTATAGGCTGACTATATTACTATTACTATATATATTATAATATTATATATTACTATATATACTATATATATTACTATATGACTATATTACTATTAATTATATTACTATTAATAAAACATTTATGATGATAGAAGAGTAGGGAAGTTGTCTGGTGAGTTGAAGGAGAGGAGGAGTCAGACATAATGTGACATGACCTCTCTGAGTTGGCAACTAATTTTAAAGAAGGGACTCCCTTGTAATCATCTTCCAGAAGTATATCAGCGGTTGGGCACTTGCAAATTTGAGGCAGCTGAGAACCACATGACACTTTTTAACACGCATGTATGGAAAGGAGGCAGATACTTACAGAGATGTATGCAGAAGGCAGAAGTCTTGTATTTCCAAAGGCGTGAAAATAAAAGGTAGACTATTAGCAAGAACATGGAATGAATAAAACTGTGAGCAACTATTCTTTAGCAGATAAATGAGAGTTCTTAAAAATATGGTAATAAGGTTTAGAAGAGGGTGACAGTATTTTGTATCTGATGATAATGCACAATGTAACAGATCATTATTTCACAACTCAGTGCAATTCTAAGCATGTTACTTGTCTAATGAATGTAAAATTAATTTTGTAGCCAATAAAATTTGCACAAACTGTGTTAGGTTTGCTAGAGGTTTTTGCTACCCAGCCATTATGGTAAACTTCTATACGTCCTTTTAACATATAAACACATTATTCATATTAAAAATTCATTTCAAAAAATGAACTAAGTTAATTAACTTTTTCTTTCTTTCTTCATTGAAAGCAACCATTGGAGGTTAAGGAAAATAACGTTTTATGAACAAATCTATGAGTTCAAGGCACAAAATTACGCAACTGTACTTTGGAAGATAAGATTGCTTAATAGTCAACAGCCTTACCTAAAACCATAGCATTTTATGATAAACATTTTTCACTGTGCACTCCACTCAGAAAACTTTTTAACTTCCCTTTTTAAGATCCTCAAAATAATGACAGAATAAAAAATAGTGAGGAGTAGTAGTTTGAGTAAGTGAGAGTTGTAATTATTCCCTATAGCAGGTGTGTTCCCTTCATTTCCTGGAAGACTGGTGTGTTTAGGATCTATTTGTGTTATTTGAATTCAAGAATGCTAACTCTCTTTCAGGAGTTGCAGGAGTGAATCTGGAAAAGATGTCATATCTGCAATTCTAAATGGGGCCGCTGATCTTGGCCAATGCAGTCATCCTAACTGAGGCATTCGAAGACAACTCAAAGGAGCTCTGAAGCTTCTCTCAGTAATGCTAAGCACTAAAATTCAATAAGCATAAAGTATTTGAGTTAGGGGATAGAAAAATGCCTTGACCTTTGAATGATGCTCATTTCTGAGCATCCTGCCTAGTCTTGAGAAATTCTGGGAAGAAAGAAAACCAATGTGGCTTAGCATGTCTTCGGAAATCTGTAGAAGTGTATGGGTTTGTCTGTTCTAGAGCTGGTTCAGCTGCTGCCTAGATGAGAGTCCTAAGCACTAGAAAAACCCCAGTGATTTCACATCATCACTGAATATTATTTCTCCTCGTAGTTTCTATATCAGTGTCACAAAGAACGATGAAGAAGCCGTCAGAAACTTCTAAAAAGTACCAGTGAGGGAAAGTGCTAAAATACAGGTAATTATTATTAAAGCTTTAATAATTAGTACATACATTAAAAGATAAGATTTTATTTCCTGGCTCTGCATTTCTTTCTTAATCTATTTGTCTTTAAATATACAATCCGATTTTCATAAAGACTGATCAGTTGTGATATTGCTTAATAACTGCTGGGTATTTTTCAGGCACATAGGCAATAAGCTTACTAGAGTTTCAAATATGAGTGAAATTAACATCTTTATCAGCTAAACAATTATTCCTGTGAGCTGGTACTTCCATATCAGTTAAGAGTTTTTATTAATAAAAGTTAAAATTAGCAAAATCATTGAGAAAATCTTGTCAGACTATGTTGCTAGCTAAAGAGACAAGGTTTTGTAATTACTTGTTTCCCAGAATCTAAAAGCCAGATCTTACATAAATGTTTTCTTATGAGTATGTTTAGAATTTTATGAACTTGTTGGTCTGATGAGGTATAGTGAAGTCTTGAACCAAAGGAATTATCCTTTATTGTTCCTGTAACCACATGATAGTATAATGGCACAAGAACTGGCTGAATTTGAGTTTGGTTGTATAACAACATATCAGGGGAAAAGGATCTAATGGAATGATATTAGCCAATCTGTACATATGTTGTGACAACTATAGCCTCAAGGACGCATTTCTGCCATGTTAACTCATTTCAGATTTCATTCACTATCTGGAGAGCCTGCAACTTGTTCTCTGAAAGGAATATCCTAAAGCCGTGACCTATCAGTCTGGATATCTCACCTTTCTCTTCAGGAGTTAAACAAGGATAAACAAAATAAACTATCTGAAATATGGAAGAAAGCTTTGTAAAAGTAACCTGTTTTCTCACTCTATCTCTCTGGATCTCTTTCTCTCCCTTGTTGTTTTGCCTTAGAAAATTACGGAGGCATATTTAATAATAATACATCTATTTAAATAATTGGATGTCAAATACTTGCCTGAAAAAGTTACTCGTCTAAGAAAATTTATGTTATGTGCCAGGAGAAAACAATCACTATCCTCTAGCACTATATCGTTACTGTTGTTACAGCTCTGCTGTTAAATTTGTAGTGTGATAGTATCTGGTTCAGAAAAATACATGGGAAAACGAAAACGATGAGCTGGATCTTGAGCAGTATAATTCAATGGAATCTGATTAAACCCAGTTTAAAATCACAGATGATCTAATCCGTAACAGATCTGGAAATCATGTCTCCATCTTTACTTTGGAAAGAAAGATTAGTAGTAGGAATTGAGAGCTTCTGACAAATATTGACTTTTTCTAATGGTAATTACTGTAGAGACTGTTTGAAAGCATCTGAAAGAAGGATCTGAACATGAAATGCTGCCAGGAGTTGGTAGTAGATCTTGCCTTTCGTAGCTGTAACTGTGACTGGTGTGGACCTGCTCTAAAATGAGAGGTCATGCAAAGAACAGGGCAAAATAGTTAACTCTGAACATTGTAGGGTACCCATATTGTTACTTATTACCACTGAAAAGCAGTTTTCTGAGAGTAAAACCTGCAAATCCTGGCTTCTGTTTATGCAAATGTTTATATTAAATTGAAAAATTATTCCACTTCCAATGAAGTACTGTAGAATGGCTTTATTGCTGGAGAAAAATCCTGAACAAAGCTGCAGTTAACAAAGGGTAATTGATACCCTCAAATGACAGGAGCCTTGCCTTTTACATGCGTACACAGCAGCCTGTGGATCTGTAATGCCCCGTTTGCTTCATGGACTTGTGCTGTTTTATCTGTATAGGCACCTTTCACTAAGCTGTTTCTTTTGCAGTTCTTCAGGTCTAGCTTCTGTGAATGGATCTATGACATTTGACAACAGATGCAGGTTCAGTACCTGAAAAAATAAAAATACATCAAAATAAAAGAATGAGTAGCTGCTTGAGTATCTTCTGAGTTTATATAGCAGTTCAGGGGAAGGAGAGATATCAGTGTGGCAGTTCTTTTGCTTTATGCTATGCCTCTTAAAATAGGAGGTTTTTAACAATGTATTTCATAAAATTGATCTGTGACCGACCGATAAACGCCTAAAATGGAAGAAGGCTCAGAGGAGATGTGGAGGACAACGTGCCCCTGAAGCTCAGGTTCTAAGGCAGGGTGTGAGGGAGCACAGGTGCTGCAAAGAAGCTGGCTTTACCTTGGCACTAAGACAGCCTGCGGCGGCCTTGGTTTCAAACAAGCAGCTAACAACAGCCAGGTGAATCAACCCCAGGTGTAAATGTTTCTCCTTGAACTCTTTGAAAGTGTGAATGTCTCCCTGAGCTAGCCAGGCCAGCACAGCAGGACTCAATGGGTGGCTTAGCCCAACAAAGGGTATAAAACCTAAACTACCAAAAGGATTTCAAGAGAGCAATGGGCTTGAGCTGACTGCAAGCCATGTACTCCTTTGCTGTGAGGTGGAAGTCAGCATATTCCAGGGACTGGCAATGGAATCACACTGGTATTGTGATTAAACTTTTTGTTCCGGTTGATGTATGTATATGTATACATATTTTGCTAAGCGTACCTTACATTTGTATCATACTATGTGATATATGTTGTATCACTCTGCTAAATCAGAAATCTTATGTAATATCTGTTATCTTTAAATAAGTAAATTTGATATTAAACATAACACCCTCTATGCACATCATAGATAAACAAACCTGATCAAAGAGTATTGGATTCTGGCACCTTCATATAACACATATTGGTTTAGTAATACGTGACAGGGCTGGGGAACCATGATCTGTATGTGACACCAGTGAGAACAGAGGATTCATGCAGCATCTTTCTACATCGATGCACTTTTCAAGTAGCAGACAATTTTTTGCAAAGTTTTTAGATAATATTCTTCTGAGTCACTGACCAAAAATTCCCTTACCTAAATGAACTAATAAAACAAGCCTGGCATCGAAGGTTGCAATTATTGCTTTGGTGAATGAAGGGGAAAGTGAAGCAGGTTTAACAATTTAAAGTGTTCTTTATAGTTATGCACTAAACTTTCCAAGTATTAAATGGAGGATTAAATTCAGTGTTAGAACTAAAAAATATGAAATTTTATGAAATTATTCCTTCCATCTAAAGAATCAAGTATATCCAGTTTTATTTGATTTCTGAACTATTTTAGGCTTTATATGGTTTTTGATGCATTAGGATATGTTAGAAGGATGGTGCTATCATTCTGTTTCTATATCTTACATAAATGATGACATTTTTATGGTGGCCACTGTTGCACTAACATTGCTATTCTGAACTTATATTGGAGTTCTTATATATGAACTCTACTTAAACATGTGTGAAGATTATTAACTCCAAGCAAAGAAAGAGAAAGGTTGAGCTGGCATACTTAATACCATTCATTTGATAGAATTAGCAACAAAATACAGGATACACTGTTATGTCTGATCATGACATACATAATGTAAACCACTGTTTACAATATAGTGTGCTAGTATTGAGAGATTTAAATATTATGTGTTACTCTATTGGTTTTGCTTTTTTTTTAACAGAAATTAATTACAATATAACACTAGAGTGTTACCATTAGTGTTCTTTTCCGAGTCAGAAAATTATGTCATCATTACCAGGACAAATAAACATACAGTCTTCTAGTCACTACATCGTATTTTGCAGATTGAGTGTCATTCTAAAAAGTCAGTGTTGATGACTTTGTAAAATAAGTTGCAGTCTGTAGTTATGAGCGTAACACAAGTCTTAGAGAGATTTTCTGAGCTTCAGAAATATATAGTTTACTTCCAAACTGTCATCTGAAATTTATTAATACAAAATTAGGAATTATACATGTACACGAATTCTTACTCGTCATGGCTTATATTGGGACCTTGTTTATAAACACAAATACGTATAAAGTGCAGCTTACAGTTTTGCTGTTCCCAAGAACAGTTTGGCAGTTACTGCCTATTACAAGTTGCTTAGTAGTGCCAGAACGTAAGTTTACCGACAAGGTCTCTCTCCTGAAATATTTCTTCTCATGTCCTGGTATATGGAATACGTCAGGTGTAAAAGCTGTGCTGTTTACATTGCTTATCTGATTTATATTTAAGTCTTCTGCATGTGGCTGTGTCACTGTTAAAAACTTCTTTCCTTATGCTTTACCATCATGACACAAGTACTCTGTGCAAAGGAATATGGTGCCTGTGTCCCTTAGCAGCAAGGGTCATTGTCTGTTTCTGCAGGGACAGAATGAAGAACAAGCTGCACATTTAAATTTTTGTGCCATGCATTCGTGTATCTAGAGCTTTTTTCAGTTAGCTGTGAAAATGTGGTAGATTGCACACAATTAGTATATCTGGTCGAATGTTTTACAACCAATAATCTATTTAGCATAACTTACTTTTTTTTATTTTTCCCCCATGTGTGTATACCATGGTACCGTTTTGTTTGCTCATTCTTCAAAAAGGGGTTAGGTTTGAATAAGTTTGTGCCTAGGTATAACTTTGAAACTGTTTATGAGTATTATTTCTCTAGCCTGTACTTGAACTGTGTGATTGGTCTAAATCAGTTTTTTTCTGACTGGGTGATTAATATTCTACAATTTACCATTGCTTCTGCCAGAATCATGTTCTGTTTTGTACTGTCTTTACATTTAATGTTTAAATGCCTAGAATTCAAATCCCATAGGATGGATAGCGTTGGAAAGCCTTGTAGGCATCAGGATTCCTATAGCAAGTGTTATTCTTTAATGGCTTTCTAGAAAATTTCATAAAATATAGTAGGCATGAGACATCTCACGTTAATGTCTACATATTATTCAAATAATTTCATTATTCAGCCTCTGTGTATGTGTATACATACATGTCAAATAATAAATAGTAGTGATCTGGTTTATAACTTTGAGTATCAAGGACAAGACAATTTATAGTGGATTGCTTTTCCATCTTCTGAATATCAGGCAGCTGATTTTCAGGCTGTTGGTATCCCAAGAAAAGGAGGATTCTTAATAACAAATCTTTTTTGAAAATCTGGGTTTAGTCAGCTAAAAGTACTAGAGGTAACTGTGATGGTCACACTTTGAAAAGAAACCATTTAAGTGTGCTTAATTCTCTAACCCACGGGCGGTATTTAGAAAGCCGAAAATTGTCTGTGTTATGTGATCATCCCTATAGCAATCACAGCTCTCTAAAAGATGCTCATGAGCAAAATGAAACAAGAGTCAACTTACGAAAGTTGACTCTTGTTCAGTGAAACTTCAAATAATGTACTATGCTGGCTGGTAAAGCAGTAAAAATCGATTGGACTTGTAGAGTGTCTGGTAGAGGCAAAAAACTGAAACAAGAGAGCAAGAAGTGTTCTTTAGCATTCCCCTGATTAGCTAAATGCTATTGACATGTAATCTCAGGAACAGTTCCTCACCGTGAATACAGGCAATCTCATTTTTTTCATGTCATATGGAGAGCAACGAACGTGGAAGGAGCAGAAACGGTTAAGACCAGCCCTTGCTTGGAAGTTGTCTTTTAGTTCGGATGAAAACAAATTGTCTTCCATTCAGATGAAGAATTGGAGAGAAAGATCTCTTGGAAGTACATCAATGACTGTACTTATGTCCTTTCCAGGTGTGTGCAGAGGGACAGATGGCACCATGTTGCTTTCCACCTGGGACATATAGCGTTAGCCTTTACATTCAAAAACAGAAGCAGTGATTATAGTGAACTCTTCTATCTTCTTCTGTATTTTTATAAGTAGAATTGAAGGTAAAAGGGCATTCTGTCAGAGGAATGTGTACTCTGTCTATAAATACATATTAAAAAAGAAGCATGAACAGAAAATAATTTACAACTTAAAACAAGTAGGGAAACAGCCATGCTTGTTGTTTAAAACTTTAACATTTCTAATAGATTAGAAACTCAGTGCTTAAATCTAGCATTTCAACATCTATGCAGCTTATAAATAATTTTTTAATGTAATATATTTTCTGCAGACCACTACAGTTAGTCTTTGCTTGGTATTACCTTGTAAATTATTGAGGCAGTTTCATACAATGCATCAACTTTATTCATTATTAAGAAGGCAACCCACAGAACTCCCATATTTTTCTCTTGGGTGCTATTAATAACAAGAGGAGAGGTAACCAAGGCAGGACTAGAATAAGGATTATATGGAGAGAAAACATTTCAATTAAATTTTCTTCTTCACTGGAGAAAAAGGATAAACATTTAAGTCTACCTAACAAAAAATACTGGAGTGAATTAACCAAAGCTGTCTGTAGCGTTAATTGAACTATTGATTATTTTGTTATGTTTAGCTGCCATTTGGAAAAATACGTAATTGCCTGTGTACCAGCAATAAGATTGATAATGGCTCTGTATTATAACATGCAACGTAGATTTAATTTTTTTTAAAACAGAAAAGATGGGAAAATCCTTAATCTCAAATATTCAGTGTGTTTCATGTATATTGGATTGCATGCAGTGTTTGTAGAACTTTTATTTATTCATTCTTACTTATGTTATATTCCAAGGTAGATGACAAGGATAAATGGGAGATAACTTTGCTTATCACATGGACAGCGTGTTCTTGAAAGACAATGTATGAAATTGTGTACCCTAACACTAGGGGGAGATCTGGAGGAAGAGCAATGCCATTTTCAATAGTTGAGCCTCACATGAAACATGTAAAACTTTCCGGAGACATTTTAGAACACTTGTGACACCCTCTCGTTTTCACCCTGAGCTCTAATTCTGTACAGCAAATTGAATGTTAAGCTCTAGTTAGTGTTCCCACTACAGTTTTAGATGCCTTAGATGTTACTGACAAGTAATGCATTCTCTTACTCACACCGTTCTCCAAGGATACTATGACGCTTAACGCTTTGCTTCAATTCTGTAACACCTTATAATTGAACACAGATAAAATCAATGCAAGTCATATATGCAGTTCATTATTGTATCTTAAACTTTTCAATATAAATCCCTGTGCAGATATAATATTAAAGGATACTAATCAAATCAGCCATAAATATCCTAGTGTATGCATTTGCTTACTGAGTGAAAATACCTTTTGAAAAATGTGTTTCTCAGATCCCCATGGGAAAGTGGTGCTTCAAAACTTACCCTTTTTATAAACCATACAAAGCTCACGTTGTTATATACTTTTACCCTGTTGTTTAATGAGGTAGTTACAGAATTCTGCACCAATATTAAGAATATTTTTTTAACGCAAGTGTAATCTTTCATGTGTGGATAAGAACACTTCCCATGTAAATACAAGGATTCATTATTCACTTAAGGAGTGCTGGCTCCTTTTGAGTAAATATCACTTTACCCAACCAAGCACTAGAATCAATACAATGGAATTTAGATGTCTGAACACGAGGAACTGGAGCAAGAAGCTTCTNGCCCCCGTGCCCCCGCACTAACGCCCGTGCCCCCTCCGCGTGCCTCTTCTCCCCCGCGCTGTCCTTCCCCAGCCGCGCCCTCCAACAAAATGGCGCCGCCCTTCCCTTCCCCTCCCTGCCCTCCCGCGCGCTTTTTCCCGCCACAGGGCGCTCCCTCCCCGTCACGTGACGCCGCGCGCAGCCGCCCGGGGGGGGGGGGGGGGGGAGGGCGGGGAAAAAGCTAAAACTGAAATACAGCTTAATATAGCATTTGTCATAATTGAGAATTTGCAATGTGAAATTATTTCAAAAGAGAAAAGGGAAAGTATTCAGTTGATCATCTTTTCTATCCGTGTCTGCTAAGAAAAAACAGTTAATGGTGGATTCGTTTTCAAAATTGTCTATTTCCTACCTCAAGTATGGTGATGACTCTCATATTAATATGAAATATTTTCTTAATCAATTCAAGTTCTGCATTTACTGTAAAATCTTTTCTAGCGGACTTAATACAGAAGTCATAACTTGAGTGAAACTAGAACCTGACTTTGAAAGATAAATTGAGATTGTAGCACGATAGGTAGTCAGCATGAGCTACCTAGTCTCAGATAAACTTTTCCATGATTGTTTATGTAACATGGAGTATGACCCATGCTTATGACCTTGGGATAACTTTCTGCCAGCCACAGGGAGGTTTTGACTTGACAGTTTTTGTAAAGGAAGTTTTGCATGAAATCATTGAGGTTCATCTGAATGCCCATTTGCTTTAATTTTATATTGCTGATCTAATAATGAGCATTTTAGGTACTCGTATCTTTAGCAATTATATCTCTTGTTTTGAGCATTTGCTATTAGGAAACTCTGGGTTGCTCTTCAGCTAAACTGAAACTACCAACTCTATATAAACTGAAGCTTATTGAAGTTCAAACAGGTGTAACGGAGGTTTATCCTACCAGTATGACACATTTCGCTTATGTAGCAAGGACGATACAAAAGATAAGAGAAAAATTATGAGATCTTTGTGTCCTGTGTGTCCTTAATGAGTTTTTCAATTTGCTAAGCACCACTTGACAAAACTTGCCTTATTTGTCATCTCTACTTATAAAAAAGAAAAATAAATCCGCTAATCTTTATTAGAAAGCGAACAAGATTCTGGGGTTGAGAGTGTGACACAGGGTATCAAGGGGGTTCAAAACAGAGAAAAAGATTGTTTCTGTTTCATTTAACTAACAAGAAGACTCAAAACTAGTCTATGAATTCCCATGTTCTCTGAGACAAATTTTGGATTCCGAATGGTTTTCATGGTTGAGATTTGCTTCCTTTGTTTTTATATCCCTCTTTATCTGTGTTTGCTTTAAAGAGCAGTTCCACAAAAGAAGAAAATATTTTGTAGTTTTGTGCCTTTTTTTGGAAGAAAAGAGAAAGTAAAGAAAGGAAAATGCTCTTTTTTTTTTGCCCCCCTTAACTTTTAGGTAGGGCCTTTGAGATCAACACTTAGTTCATTTTCATATTTTTTTCTTGATCTACCGTTGGAAATACCAGTGCTTGATATTATCCATTAATACTTTTAATTTGGTTTGGATTTACACCACCTTCAATTTAGTTAGGTTTTAGTGTTTGGTTCTATGCTAGAGAATCCTAAGATTAGGAAGTCTTAAGCACTTGGGAAAACGTGTGGATGCAGAGTCCAGAAAATTCTATTTGCAGACATTTGGATGAAATTATTCTGAACTCCTTTATCAATTTTACTGACATCAGTGAAGAATGTTTTTTAAATGGTAAAACCCTAAAGCAGATCAGTCGGAGTGACTGTGCAAATATTCATAGTATAGTGGAAGAATATCCATTCGTCCTTGTCAGGATACTTAAAATCACATGATTCTAGAAATAAAGACAAACTAGTATGACTAAATCTCAGTGTATTATGAAATAATCCCTTGACATTTCTACTGAATCTGTTGTTGGGTATCACAGATGATCAGCACAACAATATTCTAATATCTTATTTTCAAGTTTCAGCTTGGAAAAAATAGTGGTCTGTACTAATGCTGACAATAAAGCCTACGACAGCACAGTAAAGGAAAAATATGAATTATCAAGTAAGAACACAGCAATGATGATAAAAGACCACAGTACTCTTAGACATATGGCTTGTATTTATTCATAATTGCAGGAAGTTCTGCTGAGCAGCTAAAACTCTTTGCTACTTCTTCCATTAAATATATGTAATAACTGTGAGCATATATAATCAGCTCTTTATAATGTCATAGAAGTAAAGAACAAACAGCTGCTAAATGAAATAGGATATAATAGTGATGAGCATTCTCAAAACTGAAAGAGTATGGGATATGCACAAATTACAGGGACTTGTGGGATCAATAATGAGTGTCAGGAATTGCTCAATGTTTTCACCTAGATCATTCACCATGTCCAAAAGCCAACTTCATCTCTGTTGGTGTTAGAAGAAGGACAAATTTGCTGTTGATGTTTTTTCCTGGACTTCACTATACTCTATCTGAATACAAAAGTTATTGAATTGCCTGAGAAAGATTGTGAAGTAGATCAGTTATTTCAGGGCATACAATGAGAAATAATTTTTTTGGAAAAAAAAACCCCAAAATACCCCATGAAAGATTTAAGAAATTAGGTTTCCTAGGCTATTTTAGAGGCAGTTTAAATATTGCTTAGCTTGGTAGACAGGCTTCATCCTCTCAAGGGCATCTCTTTGCTATGCCACATGTTACAAGTCAAACTGCTTTGACATTCAGTACTTCAAACCACAGCTCCATGTCAGACTGGAGGTGACTGTTCAGTGTAGAGAGACAAACAGCTAAAACCACACTGATGAAACTACAGAGATGTTTATTGATAATTAGTTCTGCAGGTACTTTGCTTCCATTTTTTCAGTATTTCCATCTCAGCCACACTTACAGCCAGCAGGAGGAGGGAGACGGGTTCTCTTGGCAGGTGAAACAAGGATGGCAAGGCAAGCTTGTTTTCCTTGCAGAAACTCATTTGCTGTATTGGCAGAGTCTTGTTAAAGATAGGTATGTCAGTTAAGATTCAGAGACGAGGTTTAAATAGCCATATGTATACCACTAAAACATTTGCTGCTGTTGATTGTTCAAAACAGGAGCTTTTACACACTTTCTACAGAATTACGCTTATCTCTGCACTGATGTATTGGTGTTGTATACCTCTCTAATAGGGATGTGACTATGTATGGGCAGTACTGATACTGTATCTATGGGTTATGCTTGGATGATGTCTGCTGAGAAACTTGATTTTAGATTTCCTGGCCACACTTCTCTCTCTTCTTCATCAGAGTGTCATTAAACAACATTTTGAAAAGCAAGTTTTTAGGCTTTAGGTGTCAACCATTGCTCTTAAACTGCAAGTTTAAACTGAAGGCCAGCCATTTAACACTGGCAATGCTTTTTAGTTGGTTTGTACTGTGTGATGGCTTGCACACTTGTCAGTAACAAGACTGAACCTTCTGCTGCCTGTCTGAATTGTTTCCCTCACTCTCCAGGCAGCAGTGCCAGAAAGCACAGAAGGGTTGAGAACAGGGATGTTCGGAAGCTCAGGACTGAGTCTGTGAGTTAGTATTTTTATGGAAGTTCCAAGGGGGCACCAAAAAGGCAGCAAAGTCTGCATCACTCCATGAACTGTGTCTGACAGGACTCCTTAAAAGCAAAATATAGTTTAATCTTAGTAGCACCATGAGGCCAATATAATACAAAAATGAAAGTCTGACTTTGGTTTTCTTATTCCTGGCATGGGTACCATCAAGTTTTGTTACAAAGAATATATGCTGCTTTTTATAAAGGAAAGGCAAGAAAAACTTGTGGAATGGAGGGTTCATCTTCAAGTCAGCAGATTTAACACAGGACAAGCCTTGTTTGTAGATCTGTTGAGGCAGAAAATGTCATTTACATAGCCATTTTTCAAAGTAGAACCATGCTGTCAGGAGTAGTAGAATTTTAAATTTCAAATTCGTGATTCATCCAGTCATTCTATTTTTCCAATCTGTTCAATGCTCTGCAGCCCTCCTTCTCTCATGGAAAGTCCTTCACTTACCCATTTGGAACTGGTTTTCTTTCTTTTTCATCCTTCTGGAATCTCACTGAAACCTTTCTGTTTGCTGTTAACCTATCCATTCCTTTCACGGTCCCTGTTGCACAGCAATACCTATCTGCATCTGCACTGGTTCCAAATTTCAGCTTCCTTTTCTCACCCTTATTCTTTCTTCACGTGTTATCGATCTCTTTCTGAATGTATCCAGCCTTCTGTTCTCTTTTTTTCTCTCCCTTTAAATTACTTTAGAATACTTTGCTTACACTGTATTTATTATACAGTAATACTTGGTTTTTCATGGGACCCTTTCCTTTGTCAGTCTTCCTGACTACCTACTCTTGCACTCGCTGCCTCGAGACTGTGTAGTGCACAAGGGATGGGTATTAGCAAGCTCTGATCATAGCTACCACATGGAAGAGCAGCCAGATTAAATAAAGATACAGTTTAAATGGCAGGTGAATATCTGATTTTCAAATAATCATTTTAGAAGGGGATTTAGAGAACACCACACATGCTTTTGCTTCATCTCGAGTGGATTATTTGTCATGAAGACTGTCACACTGACAACTTTTGGATAGAGTTGTTGGTATAATGGCTATCAAAAAAATAGATGTGGCTGCTGGTTTTATGATGCAGGGAATAACATGTGTGCACAACTGAGTCCTTTCGGCATGTTGTAGCAATGTATCTTTCTTCATGGAAAGCCCCCCCCCCC
>VZSC01008481.1:456672-467173 GCA_013398225.1 Steatornis caripensis | reverse complement strand
CCCCCCCCCCAAAAAGAAAAGGAATGTTTCAAGACTGCTTGACAGGCCCACAATCAGTGCCACATTAGTTTAATGAAGCAGAATACTACTAATCCCTTTTGTAAACTTCCATTCATTCCCTTAAAGCCTTTACCTTTAGGTATGTCAGGTTGTGAAAAGCCATAGAAGATACAGAAAAGGAAACATTAAGGTACTCAAAAAGCTGCATGAGGCTACTCAATGATCAGCTCGTAGTAGCTCTAGAGGTACAAGGTTGCCATAGCTGATTAGTGTTAATACATGCACTGCATCCATTTATATCTTTCCAATTTTTAACTTTATGAGAGCACATGCACTTGTGAAAAATTGAGAGATGCAAGTGAAGCTTCTTTCATAATTACAATAGGATTCATGAGATGGAAAACTACTTCATCAGAAATTTCATATTATATGGATTTTCATAGTAATATGACATCTCCATAAATCTTGTCTAATTTTGCACCCATTCTCTTATTGTTTGAAGTTGAGAATGCAATAAGGATATTGATATATTTAAAGCTGTGTCAAATCAGCTCCGTAGAGCTCTGTATCTTGCAGAATTTAACCCTGCTGCACCACAGATCTCCTCTCTTGAAGTACAGAGAAGTGCACTGAGATAATAAGACATTTTTCACCCACATGTGTTGTCTGTTATGTGCACATGTCTTATGCCTGTAAGAATCTTTATGATTTGATTTCTCTTTATTCATACTTTCATATTGATGCTGTGGATAAAAATATAATAAGAAATCTCCTTTTCCAAGTCTAGTTGAAAACACTTTAGATCCAATACTCTGATGCTGAATATCATCACAACTTTATTAATTGAATGCTTCTACACATATTTACACCAAGCAAAGATCTGATGTTGTTAAATTTGAAGATTAAAGAAAACAACATAAGTTGTTAAAAAAAAGTTGCTAACATGCAATGCACATATACTCCAGCATGTCATTTTCTTTCTCCACTGAAAAAGTATTTTAATATGAAGATGTCAGATAAAATATTGTAAAATTATTAATATATCAATTAGTAGTAGTATTGTAGAAGTTGATGCTGTGGAGATGTTTTAACTGTTTGGAAATACATGCTGGGAAAATTCAAGTTCAAGAGGTTGGCTTGACATAGCTGAACTGCATTGTAGGTGTGCTGGTATTTAGAAACCACTCAGTTATAAAGGTTGGTGATGTGTGCTGCTCAGAAATAAAAATTAGAGACACGATATTTTTAGTGAAATTAAATGTGCAGCCTATGACTACTTTTGGTGAGCATTGAAGAATAAGATTACTACAGTACTTACCATAATAAATATATCTAGTAAAACAATACAATTTTAATGGGCTCTGTAAGTGAAATGGAAGTAATTAAAGTAGCTAATAAGAATTTAACTCTGAAGTATTAACCAATACAGTTACATTATATGCTAGAAAATGTATATATAAAAATAAAGTATTTGGACACTATTTGATCTGTTTAATAATGAATAAAACTGTACCTCAGAGTGTACTTGGGCCTTACTTAATTATGCAGTCTACATAAGAAGTCATACTCCTTGATCTGTAACTAGTATCATCTTATTGATCACAAATGATAACTACATTCACTTCTGTGCCAAGTAGACAAAAATCAGTATTTCACACAGTGATGTGACTTGTTTTGGGCTCTATACAGATGACAGGGGAGATGCCTAGTGGTCCTGCAGCTCGGCAACCTGTCTGCAGCATGCTGTGGCTTCCCCCTAGCCCACCAGCCCAGAATAAACAACGGACTCATTTCAAGGAGTTGCCACTCTCGTTCCTGCAGTTCAGACAGCTTAAATGACTTCATTTGTTCAGCTTTGGAAATCTTTGTATTAGCATAATCCTGCTTCCAGCTTTGTTCTTTCCACTCAGCTCACAAAAGAAGAGTAAAAGAAATCTTGTGGTGCACAAGAGCATTGAAGTAAATCTAAGACTAACTTGAAGCTAGCACAGCAGGAGTAGCCTAACATCATTCATGTACTTATTACAATTTCTTGCTGAAAGCTTCCAACCAAGATGAATTACCTCCCAAATTATTTTAGCACATCCTCTTGCCTTCAGCACAGGGAATACTGAATTTTGTTTTGTTAGACTTGTTCATCTCATTTCAGGCACTTAATTTTCTCAGTGTCCTGGTTTGACCCGATGCAGTACTCCATCCCACACACACCATGCTCAGTATAAGGCTGAGGGATCACAAGGGTCACTCCCTCTCCCTTTATGGCCAGGGGCCTGAGGGCACTCCTGGGCTCTAACGGCCCTGAGCAGCCTCACCTGGTGCTGCTGCCCACACCCATGGCCCAGGAGCCCATTTCAGCCCAGCACGGGGCTGTCAGTGGGGGTGCTGGTGATGTGGCAGGATACTGCTCTCCAGCTCTGCCCAGCTCCTTGCTTAAGCATCTGAGGCAAAAATACCAAACCAGAATGTGTTAACAATGTAAGGACTTTTTTTTTTTTATAATTGTTCTATTGCCACTCGTGTGTTTTCAAGGCTAACATGACATAGGCTGTCAGGAGATCTTAATAATGCCTCTTTTTCATATGTCTCAAACACTAAATGAAGAGCAAGGTTTACACCTAGCCTCACCTTCTGTGAGAGCTGGCTTGTTCGTACTGTTATCCCACGGTGTGGGTATGGGATACTGCTTCTGTGTGAGGCTGAGTTCAGTCAGGTGAAGGACAGGCTTGCGCTGCTCCTGCTTAAAGTTTTATTTATTTGTACTGGGAATTATAGCAGCCTTAATAAGAAAACTTTATAACAGTACTTATCTGTTTCAGTAACAACTCTTTTTTTTTTTTTTCTTGTTTCTGTAAGTAATTGCTGCAAGTCCAAAACATTCCAAATCACATAGTTGGGTAGGCTGAACAATATGGCAAATGAAAAGATAGTGATCTAGCAAATGTTATACTGTAGTAGTCTATAAGTCATGGGAAGAAGGAGGTCGATGCTACCTACTTATACATTACATATCTGCAGACCCTGCCTTCTGCTTAATTAAGTCCATATCACTTAATTAGTATCGAGACACAAAGGACATATAGATATGTATCTCCTCTGAGATTCAATTTTGCTAAAACAAAAGGAGCCAGGGGAAGCTGGCAGTAATAGAAATTTATTAACAAACCTCCAGTTTGGCACCTATTAAGTAGACAAAAAAAATCTATTCACTAGAGGAAAAGCATCAGCCAAGGGCTCAGAACATACTTCATAGTGACAGGTATTTAAAATTTGGCAAGCAAGGCAGGGTTTGGACTGAGCAGAGGGTCTAGAAATGTAAGGAGAAACAGTTCTAATTTATTTACACTACATAAAAAGCTTGGATTTAGCACTTTCTAAAAAGAGTGTTAAAAGCACAAAATCAGATCTGTGATCACTATCCTCACAATATTATTGTTCACCACCAGAACCATGCAAGATGGACTTCTTACTAGTGGACATCAGAATGATACTAGTCTTCCTTAGTCAAAGCATCCAACTCTCTTTTTGGTTAAGAAATTATTACTACGCAGAATGGAGTCAGTAACAGAAAAAAGCAGGTTAAACCCACTTATTTTGTTGCTCTTTTATACTTCCACGCATGTTAAGAAAGAGCTGAGTCAGTAGGTGCTTGAAAGACTTTTGCTAGCCCAGGTACAAGGACTTGGAGAGATATTGCTAAGAAAGTATTCCAAAAGAGAAACAATTCCGATGTTGCAAGAAACTGAAAGGGATTTTAAAATGGAAAATGTAGTGATCCAAACAGCTGCATCTCTTTGGGCATTTCCTCTGACTTCGCCACTGGATTTCCATACACTGATCATTCTTTCCATCACTCTGATTTGCTATAGGAAAGCAGTAAACATTTCTTTAATGTGGTATTTAGGTTATTTTTAATTAGTTTTCTAGTTTCACTCATCTCAATCTGTAGAGTGTTGTTACTAATGTCTCCTATATTGGCTATTTTCTGATTGTCTTTACTAGTATATATGGAAATGAGATGTTGCAATTCCCTTTTCTTTGGTCGTATAGCAGGCCCGCACACAGACACCCACACATATATGCTAAGCTAAATTCTTTAATTTTATACTGAAATTTGTTTAAACTGTTTCCAACCTGCAACAAGAACTTAATCAGACGGAGGGGGAAAGGAAAAACTGGATATACACTTAATTAAATTTAGAGTAGCAGATTGGAACTCTTCTTTGGACAACTATTTATAGTTAAATTTTGAGTAATTTTTCACTGATTATTTCTGGAGGTAGACAGCAGAGACTGCATAATGACACCCTCGTGATTAGCAAGTGAAGAGACTGCAAACTGTATTTTACTGTTATAGGGTAAATGATTAGAAATTAACCAACATGCTGATCTGGATTTCATTTCCGTAAGTAGTATTTCATCAAGCCGCAGTAACATTTTAATTAGAACTCATTGAGGGTACTACTGTGTTAAGAATACAAAAATGAAGATGACTTGGATGTTAAACCACTCATCAAGTAGTTTAGTTCAGCCTTCCATCTTGCCAATAACCTTTTTGTATTAGGAAAAACTACTTGGTTGCTATTCTTTCAGTGAAGTTCAGGTGGTGATTTATTTTGACAGGCATAGTATCAATTCAAGAAACTGTCATATGGATTAAAAAACCCCACCACAAACCGAAACTCTAACCCAAAACTAATGTCCCTCTTAGATGAGCTACTCTGACTGCAGGTTTTTTTCCTATTTAATAATGATAATGACCCAATGAAGCTAATGGGTTTATGCAAATTTCTTCAAATACAGATAAAGCAAATAATTTCCCTGCAATTTTCATGCTTTCATTTTGTAAAGATCAGTTCTAGACAGGAAAATAAGTAGTACCATGACAACAGAAATCTGTGATTTTCAAAAAATCCCAAGATCAGATTTTCTTCTACTATTACTGAAGGCAAAATAATTCATATAATATCCAATAAACATTATTGTTGGCTGTTTTAGTGGAAAATAAATATACAAATATTACTATTGGAAATAAAACATATAAACAACTCATCTATAGGTATGCCTGCTCAAGATGCTATGTTAAATCCACATTGGGAACACAAATACATACTGCTGCTGTCATTACAAACACAAATAAAGGGACTGTGAACTGGGAAACTGGGTTTTGAGTTGTGAAATACAGTACACACCTTCCCCTTTGGCTGATGTCTGTCCCACCCTCTGTCCCTTGGGGTGCAGGGACAGAATATACTGAATCACTTTTTTACCTAAAAGCAGTCTTCCAAAATTCTGACTGGAATAACTGAATTAATGATTTCTGAATCAAATAATGCTTTACTAAGGAAGTAGTGATCTAGGGTCAGAGGCAGATCAAGGTTGTAGAGTTAATAACTTTTATTAGACAACTGGAAAACAGAGACAACCTTCTGTTTGCTCTAGTTCTTGAAGTCTAAAATAGTTGCAGGTTTCACAGCTGATTAAGAACTGAGAACCTATTGATCTGTCTAACCTGGAAATTTGTTCCATAAATTATCTAAAAGTCGGAAAAATATCCCACCTCTTTCCCACGATTGATTTAATTATTCAACTCTGGCTATAATAGGAAGTATTAACTGTGTCTTATTATAGATTAAAATAGATGTATAGGAATAGGTCTATAAATATGCAAAGATATCTTCCGTGAGGGACATCCAATTTTTAAACAGCCACAGTTCAGACTACTTCGAGTGTCTTTGCTTTGTGAAAATATCTTACAAGTTGAGCAAAAGGCCAAGAAAAAGTCAAAGGAAGCAGGCCTAAATTTAAAATACGTGTATTAGAGGCTAAATTCTTACAACACACAGATGTAATTGTTAGTAACAATGGGGGTGAATATCATGTGCTAAAGACAATCACTCTTGTTCCTCAGGTAGGTTTTCAAAAGTATTTTGGTACTCATTCATCCTCTTTAAGAGAAAATTAGGATGCAGTGGGCACAAAAGCAGGATTAACTTCACTGTACCCTGTAATGGCTCTACATGGAGTTGAGGGCAGCATGGAGTTCTTGTAGCCCTGTCCCATCAGCTCTGTGGATCCCCTCCGTGTGGAAGTCTGCAGACTCGGTGGTTTAGTGCATTGCAGGAGCTTTCCGGTGTCACCCGTCAGGTCCCGAGGGTGCTCATCAGTTGCCTCAGTTATGCATTCATTTTCCACAATTTTTTGTTGTTTTTTTTTCAACTTACATTCGCATTAATATCTTTTACCTTACATTCAATTCTGGTTTTCCTCTTCTGACTTGGTCAAGTGCAAACCCCATGGCTCTTTCCCTGCCTCTGCCTTACGATGTCCTCATTCAGTCTTTTCTGGGTGACTGCTGGATGTTGTCATCCCAGCTTCATTTTGCTCACAAAATGGACAAGAGTTTACAATTTACCAAGTCCTTTGAGGTGTGTGTTGTTTCCTGGGTGTTTTTTCACAACACAACTTGGAATTTTTCTAGCATACCATTTTAGCATACAACTCTCTCTGGTTAAAAAAAAAAGTTTAAAAACTCTCCAGTTAGTGATATCTCAAGCGGATCTGCCTTTTCGGAACACTTCAATGGAGATGATGTAGACTGGTTGATCAGAATATTTCAGTGTCATGCCACGCAAAAAAATCAGAGACCACAGGTCACGTTTTGAAGAGAGTAGGGTAAAAAGTGTGTGTGGCAAAACTTATTAGCATGAAGGACAGTCTTTGTTTTGATTCAACTAGGTAGATTACTGATAAATATTGCCTTTGAAAATATATGTTACACAGATGTTTTTCATTCTTGCTTCTCTTGTTTTGATAATAGAAGAATACATCTCTTGTTTACGTTATTAATGTATTATAAACTATGTGTCTAGCAATTTCTACTTAAAGTCTTGAAGAAGAGTCTGGGAAGACCCTCCTGCCAAGTTGCAAGGTTCAGACTGTATTCTTGCTTTCTAAATTCCTTCTCAGAGAGGAGGTTATATGCAGCTGAATCCAGCCTTAACCCCAGCCTGTAAAGGAGTTCAGATCCTACGTTCTGTCACAGAGTCAGTTTATTACAGTTCAAGCTGTAAAACCCCTCTGGAGTGGGACCCCCTTGATTATTTCCTTGTGCTTTTTAAAGCCTCGCTATCTATTACATAAGCTGTTCATGCACCTGTTCACATGACAAGCTTCTGTCTCTTGTCCAGTCAAGTTGCTTAACGGTTGTTTGATGATTGAAATTTTTTGGTGCAGGCAACTTTACCTATTTGCACAGTTTCGTGATCTTTTGTTCCATCTGTACGTGAAGTTCACTGGTCTTCTGCTGTCTCCAGGTAGAATGGTCTCTTTCTTCATGATCTGCGCCTGGAACTCATCTGGCCTCTACTGCCTCCAGGTAGAATGGTGTCTTTCTTGACTTACTGAATTATAGTTACTTTTCCTTTGGTCATAATGGTCACTGTAATTCATATTGCTAAGAATACAGTCTTCATTAATATTACTCATACAATGTACAATCTCATTTTGTTAGCTCAATTGCAATTTATCGGAGTCATGCAAAACTATTCCTGACTATTCTTCTTGTAACTAAGAAAGAGTTCAGCCTAAGGTCACTATATTGTTAGGTTACAGCTTGCAGCCTAGGGCTTCAGCAGTCTAGCTACTCGTGCTAAGCAATTTAGCTACTAATGCTAACCAAAGCACATGATTTGAATAGTCAAGTTGAACATTAGTTCCTCCAAACAGGGAAAAAGAGAATACTAGCATTTCTGTAGTCATTCAAGATATACATCCTTGAAAACTGTACGCTGACAGAGTTGTCAGGCTCTCTGTATTTCTTAGTGTACAAGATTATTTTCTGTTATGCAGTGTCAGTTTGAAAAGAAGACAGATAGGTCGCTGGTTGGGGAAAAATTGGTCCTTGAATTTGTTAATTAATTACTGATTAATTGTTTTGGTATAGTGAGTAATTTTAAGTGCTCCTTCTGGTTTGAGGGTACATGTACTTTCATACAACACGGTTCAAAGTAAGGAAGCTAAAAGAATAATGCCAACCATCAATCACATCTACAGGTTGATTTAAGTGTGAAGAATTGGGATCATATATTAGCATGTGATCCTTATGAAATCGTAAGTAATGGGGCAATGATGACCCAGATACAATAACAGAGGGCCTGATCCGAAGCTGGTGCATTCAGCTGAAAAGAACCCAATAAACTTTAATGACCTTCAGATCAAACACACGGTAAACTAGATGTCCTATCCTGAATAAAACATACTGCAACCCTAAATCCCTCTTTGTGTCAGCATTGAAAACTTCTCTCTTTAAGGAACCAAATATGAGCACACTAAATTTGAAAATGCCGAGATTAAGTTATAAATTTTGAAGACCTTGTATGGAGCAGTTCTGAAGTCCACTATTAATACGGATTGACATTTGAATATGGGAACCGCCTCTAAAGGAGATCATATGATATAAAATCTGTTTAATAACCAAACTAACTAAATATTAGTAGAAGCAATTAATGTTTACCAAAATATTTCTATTTCTTTAGTACTTGTGAAAACATACTGTTTCAAACTGTAGATTTTATTTAGGTTTTCTAACTTTGGCAATACTTGGTAATTTAGAGTTAATGTACACTTAGGGATGAGAAAATCACTAATTACAGTCAAAAAAGCATGCTAAAGAAGCTCAGCTATTCCAGGAGAAACATGCAGCATAGTAGATCAATCTAACACAAACTTGTATTTCTCCTTCCAATTTTCTTGTGAGTGACTTATCACTCTGTGCTGCAATTTTATGCTTTTTCTCATGTCAGTCACATGCACTGGTGTGAATCCAAACTAAGTCTACAAGCTTCAATGGCATCACTCTATCTTTACAATAGTATATCTGAGATCAAAGTTCTGCGCTCTTTTAGCATTCCTTCCTCCTACTGAAGCCTGTCTTCTCTACCAGTGAGGTTCCTAGAGTGCACTTGCTCTAGACTGATGCTTATGGTGTATAAATAATTTGGCAGGTGCATTGTATTAATATAAATGATGTGTCACAGTACTTACTTCCTTGCAGTCCAAGTGATGTGTGCAGGAACTAAGTCACAAGTATGCCTGTTTAACTCTTCCTGCTAGTGCTGGTTTTAGTAGGGCAACATTTATTTGCAGCTTGTGGGCATTTTGATCCTTTCTTCATGCTTTTTGGATACATTTTGATTCTCTTATAAAGAAAGTCACCTTTTCTGCAGGTTAATATGAAGTTCTCAAGGATTTCATTCTTACCATGTCTTTTCCTTAAGGAACTGCATAGTCACAACTGGTTAAAATTGAGGCTGAAATGAAAGATAAAATACAATAAGATATGAAACTTATTTAAAATTAACCTGATGTAACAGATTTAATAACTGCTTTGAATAAAATTGCAACTGCATAATTATTACTCTGTTGTTAGGAATGTCATCAGAGCATACAGGGGTACAATGAGGAAGGCTAAGGCCCATTTGGAATTAAATCTAGCAAGGAATATCAAGGACAACAGGAAGGGCTTCTTCAAGTACATCAGTAGCAGAAGGAAGACTAGGGAAAATGTGAGCCTGCTGCTGATTAAGAGGTGGCTGCCCTGGTGACAGAGGATACTGAGAAGGCAGTTTCTGAATGCCTTCTTCACTTCCATCTTTACTGCTAAGGACGGCCCTCAGGATTCCCAGTCCCCGGAGGTAAGAGAGAAAGCCTGGAGAAATGAAGACTTCCCCGTGGTCGAGGAGGATTGGGTCAAAGACCACTTAGGCACCCACAAATCCATGGGCCCTGATGAGATGCATCCACAAGTGCTGAGGGAGCTGGCAGATGTTATTGCCAAGCCACTCTCCATCATCTTTGAAAAGTCGTGGAGAACAGGAGAGGTGCCTGAGGATTGGAGGAAGGCCAATGTCACTCCAGTCTTTAAAAAGGGCAAGAAGGAGGACCCGGGAAACTACAGGCCAGTCAGTCTCACCTCCATCCCTAGAAAGGTAATGGAACGGCTTGTTCTGGAGGTCATCTCTAAGCATGTGGAGGAGAAGATGACTATCCGGAGTAGTCAACATGGATTCACTAAAGGGAAATCCTTCTTGACCAATCTGATAGCCTTCTATGATGGCATGACTGGCTGGGTGGACGAGGGGAGAGCAGTGGATGTTGTCTACCTTGACTTCAGCAAGGCTTTTGACACTGTCTCCCACAACATCCTTGTGGGTAAGCTTAGGAAGTGCGGGCTAGATGAGTGGACAGTGAGGTGGGTCAAGAACAGAACGGCAGAGCCCAGCAGGTTGTGATAAGCAGCAGAGCCTAGCTGGCGGCCTGTGACCAGCGGTGTTCCCCAGGGGTCAGTGCTGGGTCCAGTCCTGTTCAACGTATTCATCAACGACTTGGATGAAGGGACAGAGTGTACCCTCAGCAAGTTTGCTGACCATACAAAGCTGGGGGGAGTGGCTGACCCATCAGAAGGCTGTGCTGCCATTCAGTGAGACCTGGACAGGCTGGAGAG
>VZSC01008481.1:437411-456048 GCA_013398225.1 Steatornis caripensis | reverse complement strand
GAGAGGCTGTGGAGTCTCCTTCTCTGGAGAGATTGAAAACCCACCTGGACGTGTTCCTGCGCACCCTGCTCTGGGCGCACCTGCTTTAGCAGGGGGTTGGACTGGGGGATCTCCAGACATCCCTTTTAATCCCTACCATTCTGTGTTTATATGATACCATAAAATACAGTATTGTCCTTATGTTTACCATAGTAATATCTACCCTGTGGACACAGAGGCTGGCCCTACCATATAATATAGGCCTTGAGGCCAAATTCTTATGCTGTAAGTTCCTATACTGTTCAGTATCTCTCTAAAAGGCTCTGTACAGGTTTCTTAAGTGCCCCTGCCGATATAACATTACTTTTATGCATCAGAAGCTTTTCATCCTCACAATTCTGTCAGTTCATTCATTGTTGTTTTTCAGAGGGCAGGACTGATGCAAAAAAAATCTATATAACTTTCTCAAGGTCATACAGAAACCTGTGGCAGAAAATAGAATTGAAATACTCTGATAATTATGGCTGCATAGATATAAGTAATTCAATTCTAGTGTATGTAAGAGTAAATATTGAAACTGTACAAATTATTCACAGCAAGCATGTTATTCTGAATATTTAACTCCTCTTCTATGTAGCTAATTTTCAGATTGTTATAAATATGTTTATTTTTCCAAAATGCTTAAGCAACACTGTCTCATACATAGTATTTTCTGAGATTATCTTCTGTATTCACCATTCAGTAGTTATCTGCAACCTGAATTTTTCTGATGGTATCACTGATCTGATGTTTTTGAATCTTCTCGGTATTTTCAAGACTATTATGGACTAATTTTTATTTAAGCACAAACATGATCACACATACTTACAAGAATTGAGAACTTATTATCATTTTGTTGTCATCATTGAAAAAGAACACTTGAATATACTATCATGGAAAAAGAAGATACCCAATGGCATCATAGCCAAATAATGCATGTTATTCAGTCACAACTGTTTTTTCTCTAAAATTCACTGCCTAGTATCCAGAATGCATGTATATCTACACCAATATTTTGCTACTGCCTATGACAAAAATACAGTTAATTAGGCATGCTGAAAGGAGAACTTTAGCTACTTTAATATGCATTGCTTCTGTCACAGAATGTTCAAACAGTGCTGGTGAATCAATTTGAAAACTCCAAGTAGGCTGGTTAATATAAATTAAATTAAAAGCCCAAGGCTGCTTGATATGCACTTTTCCAGACGTTGACTGAAATCCTGCTTAAAAAGTCCCTGCTAAACTCTGCCACAGTTTAAAAAAAATATAATATTTCAACAAACTCACACTTAACTGTCATGAACTTTTCTGTATTTGCTTTCACATCGTTATTGATTACTGAGGTATCTGTGTACAAACAGAAGCTCTGCCTTGTATTAGCACGTCCCTGATTCATTCACTGACAAAGTGTTACTGTGCTGTAAGATCATATTAATTTTTTGTGAAAATGATAGAAACATAGCGAAAGAAAATTTCCCACTGCTGCTTCTGTTGGCTGAAATCCATGCTCTCATCCTGCTCTATAAACAGTAGGAACTGTGTCCCTGGGCTTGAGCTTCCTGGTGAAGAGGAAATTTAATGACAGGTTCTCTGCTAGCTTTGAATCCTGCTTCTGTAGGATCACCCCCAAACAGGGGAGAATGCTTCAAAATCAGAGGAGAACATGATCACACTTTCAAGGTTTTCCTTAAAATAGAGATACTGGAGATTCTTATAGGGTTTGGATTTTTAAAAATCTCCAAATTTTGCCTTATTCTGGTGCATTTTCACATGTAAGTTTAAACCCACTTCTGAAAGTCGCCATTCAGCTGCATCTCATTTCACGTGCCATCTCAGCATATGTGTGTCGTTTTCAGAGCATCACTAAACCCATTATGGAAAAATAAATTGAGAGGACCTTAAGAGGTCCCTTTTACTCAGAATGGGATTAGAAGAACATGTGGCATCCTTGACAGAAATGTATTAAACCTTTTTGTGTGTATGTAGACTTCAAAGCTTACAAGAGGCAATCTATTTTGAACAGATCACTGTTCTTGCTAAAGGGGATTTTGAATGTCTAGCCTGAACTTTTCTTCTTGTAATTGTCCCATCCACATGGATGTAGAAAATGTATTCCCTTTCAAACAGCCTTTTGCATACATTGTGCTTCTTACCATTTTACCCTTTATCTTCTCAATCCACACACTTTTAGCTCTTCCCTACAGACCTCTCACCGTTTCTGTTGCCCTACCTTGGGCTCTCTCTCCATGTGGATTCTTGCTGAAGTGCAATGCTTGCACAGGGCACTGCTAACCTGCTGTGGCAAGTCTAGTACCAGGCAGAGCATGACGGTACCACATCAGGCTGTATCCTCGTATCTATACCCTAGGATGAGGGATGTTTTAGTACAACAGTATTGGTATCCTGATATCTACACCTCGGGATGAGGGGTGGTTTTGTACAACGATATTGCATTGCTGACACATGTTCGTCTTGTGATTCACTATAACCAGACTGTTTTCTGCAAAACGCAGACCATTGATCCTCCTCCAGGGTCTGAGAAATTTATTAGGCCTGACTAAGTGTGGCACAGTCCACTTGTCCCTGGGAAATGGCATCCCATCTTTTCACTCCATTTATCCAGCTTGTCAAGATGAATCTTCCATGTACTAAAAGTCCTTGTTAGTTCCTTCCATGTACTGAAAGTCCTCCT
This sequence comes from Steatornis caripensis, assembly GCA_013398225.1. Lineage (NCBI taxonomy): Eukaryota > Metazoa > Chordata > Aves > Caprimulgiformes > Steatornithidae > Steatornis > Steatornis caripensis. The sequence goes on along the minus strand of VZSC01008481.1, from coordinate 453,338 downwards.
CAGTTCACGCTTAACAAACGTGCCCTCCTTTCACTGCGCAGGACTGGACCCACAGCAGAGCTCTGACAAGTCCAGTTCGGTACATCCTTCCCTTTTAGCTGTGAAACCTGGATGTTGTTATGCATCCCACTAATATAGTCTAGTCCAAGTTTACCTATCCCTTTTATGAGAATGTCCTCTGGGACACACTGGATAAAACTTACAACATCTGAATCTTCTACTTCTCCCCAGCGTGCAAAGCCTCTGGGCCATTAAAGAATATTAAAGGAAATTAGGCTGGTCTGACACAACTTATTCCTGACAGCTCCGTTGTTTTTGCTGGTACTCGTCTGCTCTTTATCCACAGACATGAAAGTAAGTGAATGATAAAGAATGCAGTGCTGTCAGTTACTTAACATGTCTGTGTGTGCCATTACTTAAGTAAAACACTTACAGCTTGAACTGGTCAAGCATTTTTATGTTTTTAAGATCATAAATGTTTATGGAATATTTTTATTGTAAAAATGTTTTATTTTATAATTAAAACTTGTAGAAAACTCACAATTTTTACTTAAATTATTTGTATTTCTTGTCTTATCCTCGTCTTCTCCCCTTTCTTTCTCTATCAGATGAAGAGATATGAAAAAAGGAAGCAAAATTATAAATATCAAAAATGAAAACTAAATTAAGCTTGTCATGCAATTTCGGGGAACTGTGAGTATATCAGGGAGGCAGTGTTCCTTTTTGCAGTATATAATACTGGAATGAGCTGTCTTCTATCTAGCTCTTGCTCATGTACTAGCAACTTCTTATACTCATTAATAAGAATAATTAGAATATCTGTCACCTATACATTTAAGAAAACAATTATACTGTAGAAATAGTCATTCCTTGGAATCATAAAGCATGCATAGTAATCCATAACGATATGTGTATATTTAGATCACATTCAGAACAAAAGACAAATTACTCTCTGCAATCCCCTTTGTGTCCCCTTTCCATTATAAATGTAGTATTACGTTTGCATGAGCAAACACTGAAACATTAGACTACACCAGTGCAATCTTAATTTAGCCCTTGTGACTATGTTTTTAATACTGTCTTTGATCTTATGATTGTGTTTTCTTGTCTCACGAAAGTCCTGGCTCGTTCTGTGCAGAACGAATTTAAATTCTTGTATTTTCACAACACACTATTACTTGAATTGTTTGCCGTGCAGTTCCTGAGTTGTCTTAATCCTCTTTTAAAAAACTTGTTCATGAATCAAATACCTTCTTGTAAACAGTTGTTTTATCCATGAACCAAACAAAGGATTTTCATGTCTTCTGCCGACTCTGTCTGTTTGCTAAGTACTGCTGTGTAAAGTATCGCTAATGCGGCTGAACGTGTGTAGGAAATATCCCTATCTAGCCTCAAAGTGTCTTACTACAATACAAATGCTAGTAGAAAACATATTTTCAACATTTTTATTTTTCCCATATAAAGAAAATGAAGTAAAGGCAGCAGTGTGTGATCTCTGCTCAGCACACCGGAATCTCCTATATTTCTTCTATTGCAGGTGGTTTCCAGGCTGACTCCTGTTTCCTAACAGAGCACAGCAGAGCTCATCTAATAGATGTGTGCAGACTACAGTATTTGCAGGAAACACCCGTTTCCCAGCACTTCAGTCAATTAGGCAACTCAAAAATAAAACCAAAATTCGCAAACTGATTTTCCCTGTGAAGGCTTAATATTAAAGCAGATGGCATTAAGTGGGTGGGACACAAATACATCTGTGCCTTGTTACTAGCCCAGGAACAGCTGTGTCGTGTAATGGAGAGAATAAAAAGCTTTAGATGAACAGGGGAGCTTTTGTCCAGGTTGGCTTGTGTTTGCAGTTTATCTATGAATGTATTTAGTTTCTGATTTGGCTGAAGTAATATTTGTAATGAGTGCGCTTGTTTTTCTAAAAAGTAAGTTTCAGAGAGGGTTTGACTGAACATAGGGAGGAATTTCAGTGTCCTCTTTTGTTTTGTGTGGGTAGCTCCTGATAAGACCATATATTGAGTAATCATATTTGTGAGATATAGATTGAAAGCCTTCTTAAAATAGTTGCTAGCTATTTTGTGCTTATTAATACTTGGAAAACCAAAATATTAGTAATGAAGTGGGACACTAAGGCATGACTAGCAATTCATCTGTCTCACTTTATTTTTAGAGCAGGTTGAGGTTGTGTTCTTGCTTCATGATCTGTAGCCAAGTTTCCAGTGATGAGGAAAAAATCCTCCCACATTCCTGCACTTTGTTTGATGGTAGTAGCTCCCAAATTTTATTTCTTTTGTAGGTTTCTTATACTCTGCTTGCTGCTCAAATAAAGACTGCAAGCACTTACATAAGGCATTCCTGTACTCTCAGTGCACAGCAACTTGAATTAAGTCAATAGGGACACTAAGCATACATGGCACAGAGTCCCCGTGGTCTTGCTCATGTTGCATGGGCCACCAAACCCTTGTTATAATAATTAAGTGTGACAGGAGGAAAAGTGTATGCTCCTTTTTGTTGGGGTGGAAGAAAGGACTGATCTCTGAAAAGTATACAAGGCAGAGTTTTGCTGTTGAAAAAGCTGAGGCTTACAGGAAAAGCCTGAGTACCTGTGACTGTGCTGTACCTGACTGGTAGCTGCAGGATCTTTGCATGGTATTGGGAATGGGGTTGTTACAGTTGATGTCTAATATGATGCCTAGATGAGTTGGTTTCTCTCATCTGTTTGTTACCGTGTAGTTTGGAGAATCAAGCTCTGGCCATTTGATTACGTCACATTAAATTTTCACTGTGTATATAGATGTAATTATGACAGCTTTGATTCTGAAATAGTTGTATGACTACAGGAACTAGATAGGCAAGAATAAGTTCGTCTTTATCCAGATCTATCTGCACAGTGTATGAAGAATATTTTCTTAATGTATTTTTACCGTGCATATTTCCTACCTCTTTCTGTAGTATTGAAAAAGCTGTTTCCCAACTTCAGCCTCTTAATGTTATGTTCGTGCAATAGAACGAACATATTTTCCAGATAGGAATCATTAGTATCTCAAAACTTTTTGAAACATGTGTGTATTCCCAAGTCTATAAACTATTTGCAAATAAATACAGGAAAAAAAAATTGTTTTTCAGAAGTTATTCTTTATCTATAAGTGGCCTTGTTTCTTAATTGCTGAATGAAATGTTCCTTAATGTAGACTCAAAGCACTGCCTCTTGTGTGTGTGAAGTTGAATGTAAGTGCTTATTATTACTGCTTTCATCATGTTCCTCTTTGTTATGGTGGTCCTTACTACAGGAAAGTGGCATATGTAAGACCTAACCAGAGCTGCTACTTTAAACCACTCTCGCCACTCACAAATTATTTGTGAAGCCTTTTAAAAAGTTCTTGTCTCCTAGTGTTTTAGGTGGTAAGTATTTTTGCTAACATTTCTTTAGTGTGTTTTTTTCAGAAAACCTGAAATAGACAAACCTTGCCGTTTGCCACAAGGTGAGAAAAAGACATTTTTCGTTGACTCATTTTCCAGGGTAAATTTTAATTTCCCCCAGGAGAGCAATTATATTGATTAGCTGTGAAATTTGCAAAACGGTGATGGATCTGTGACACTTGCTGAAACAGCTCAGAGCATTGCACTGCAGACGTTCTTTATGAAATCTAGTGTATCTTTGTTTTTCTTTTCCTGTGGGGTTGCAACAATTTCTCTTTGGCCTAAAAAGAGATTAAGACTAGTTTTCTGATGAAAATCCTGAACAGGAAGCCTCGCTGTCACTGCCAAGGAGCTTGGCCCACTCGATGAGGATCAATCAGCTGTATTAAATATCACAATACCTAACTCAGTCAGAACATCTCAAATCAATGCAAGTAAAAGATAAGGAATCTGTCCTCTACTTTCCCTTCCCTAGCTGTCCTAATTTGCAAAGTGAGGATAATGCTTTTCTACCTTGTAGGATTTTGATGTAAATGTGTACACCTGTGTTTATGCCACCATCTGTGTGGGCATGTGCAGATGTTCCTGGCTGCCTGTACCTCCTTGCACCTTTGTTCTCTGAAGCATGCTCTCGTGAGGTAGCTGCAGCCAAACGTTTAACAAGCCCATATCTAGGATGAGTATCTCTCGGCATTTCTACACTTAGGCTTTTTTCAGTGATACATCTTCAAAAATACAGATAAAGCTAAACAGAGTGCAGCCATTTAGGAAACTTTGACTACAAAAAGTAAGTGGCACTTGTATCGGTCTCTCTTTGCATTGAGGTCCTGGTTTGCATCAACTAACACAAGGGTAATCTCAATTTAGTGCAAAACTACTAAACAAGCAATCCTGTGGTTACTATAGAGATGTTCTTTTTGAGTCAAACTGTATCTTAGGCAAACCTAATTAGTTCTCAGTATGGAGTAGGTATTTGTTCTGTTAAGTTTATTGTCATTTTATGGTGAAGGCCCAATAACGTCTTTGTTTAACTGTGTATGGATGGAATTGTTTTAATGGTGTGTAACTTCACTGGAATCCTGCCTCATCAGGGTGGCAGAAATAAACTGTAAAATTTTATTGATTGATGAAACAATGGGTCAGAAGCTCATTGTGTGCAAATCAACACAGCTGGCTTGGGAGTCAGCAAAGCACCATCAGTTTATGCCAGCTATCTTGTCTCAGTTGTCTGAGAACTCTTTTAACATGGTATCTAGAAAATGTAAACAAGCCTCATTTTTGTTCTTGATCTTGTGAAGATTGTCAATTCATCTGTTTTGCCTGGTAACAATTTTAGGGTCTGTTATCCAAACTGTGTGCTCTCAAGTTAGAGCGTAAAGTGGCCATTCAAGTTTTGCTATTCAGTGGTTTCCATGGTCAGTTGTGCATGAAATAATTCATGTGCCTTTTCTTGGTAGCTTTTGGGTTTTGGTTTGGTGGTTTGGGGATTTTTTTTTTTTTGCGGGGGAGGGGGGGTGAAGCGGAAAGTAGTTTTCATGCTGTTTACACTTTCTTTGTACCTCTTAACAGTGTGCTTATTCACTAAGATATGGCCTTAGTATTTTCTTTGATCATATTACTCAGTTTTCTTACATTTTTTCACTGCATTCACAGTGATGGTCCTTAGATGCCTAGAATATTTTCTGCAATAGTAAATCTGAAATGGTTGTAGAACTTAATGCATTAAATCTATGCAGAGATGGAGCAGCACACAAATTCAGAGCTGTATTTTGCATAACATCTGGGGTGATGGTGAATGAAAAGCAAAAATGTGAGTCACATTGGAAAAGAAAAAATATTTGGTGTTTGCAAAGATCTTAGTCTGACAAAAGTTATCTGACAAAAGAGCTACACTTCATCAAAATTGTTTTTTCATGAAGAATTTTCATTTAAATAAAAATATTTTCATTGCATCGTTTCATTTTCAAGAACTTTCAATTTCTATTGGAATAACGATAAATTCTCTTTCAGTCAGTGTCATATGGAATCGTATTGCTCATTACTTACGAAGGTCCTTAGCCATTAACAGAGGAAAAACTTGATATTCAAATTTTGATTTCTTGTTCTGAAAACACTAGATCAATTTTATTCCTCTGGTTATTTCACTGAGTCACTAGAATAGCTTCTTGGTAGAATTGGCCTTGTTTAGCTTACTTACAAGATGACTTTGCAAGCGATTGCATTATGCAGTCATACCTCTATTCATATGAATAGAAACCAAAGGACAAGCAATAGCCTTGAAATGCCTTTTTCTTCATCATCAGCTACTGATCGTATTTTATATAAGAAGTTTTCCTACAAATCCAGACTGATGCAAAGATCTCTGCGCTTTTAAAATCTTTCGCTGAGCTTCAGGAATAAACTTTGATCTTCTAGATGATCTACTGCTTAATGCTTTGACCCTTTTAAAATTCAGTTAACGTCTCCATTTTTTTCTTTTAAATCTGATTCATTTCAACATAAGAATTCAAAGTCTAACACTAGAAATGCAAATGCTTAGTTATGAAAGCTTCCTTGGAAGAATTATCAGTTAGATGTATTTCTCAGAATTGGTTTAATGACAAATTCAAAGAACTCTATAATTTAAAAACCCAAATATTAGCAATTTCAGAACATTGCTTAGCAGGTGATTCTTTTCAGTTCTTGAGAAGTGCTTTCCACAGCTGAAATTACTTAGTTTCCATATTGGCCTATGAACTCCTGCAAGGTCAGTCTTTGTCAGGGATGTTTAACTTATTACAAAGCCACCTTTCACCTCAAAAACAATGTAGTAGGATATACAAGCACCTCTGTAATCTCAGAATGCACAAAAGCAAAAGAATAACCCACATGCCATAGTGAAAAAAGATAGGTTGGGACAACGGGGGGAAGTTCAGCTTTGTGTGGATGACAGGCATGTTTTTCACTCTTACTTCAGTGCAGTCCCAAGCACATTGAAGTCAACATATATGGACTAATACATGTTCCTCATTCCTTGTTAAAGTAGTTTTTAAAAGAAACAGTGTAATGACTTCAACAATTTTCTTCCAGAAAATATGAACTGATCCCGTTTAGAAGCCCGAAAAACCTCTGTACTTGCAAAATATCATCCAAGCACTATCTAGTGTTCTGGAGGGAGCTCTTTTTGTCAGCATCTGACATCAGCTTAATATATTAGGCTTTACAGAAGTCTTATTTATTGTGACAAATCAAAGTGCTGCTAGGGTGCTCATCTGCCATGGAACTAATTTTTCATGTCATCTGTTGTGTGAACAGGAAATGAAAAAAGCTTTCTTTAGTTATAGATATGATTTGCGTGTGAAAGAAAATGTATGGGCTAAGCTCTACAAGAGAAATTCACTTGTGAAGATGTACAGAGTTGTGCATATGCAGATATATATATACAGTCACATACGCACAGGGTGAACTCTGAGTATTGCGTTTTCCATGGTTGACATCAGAGCAATGGAGACTGGCAACAAAACGATTTCAAAGCTGAAATCGGGTTTTATTATACAGAAGTGCATACAGGGAAAACACAAATAGATTAATTAATTAACAAAATTAACAAATAGATTAATTAACACAAATTTTCAGGGAAAAACACAAATAGATTAATTTTTAGTTTACACATAAAAATAACATCATTATGGTCCCCTTTCCTAGTAGGTGGAGTGATCTGTAGAATTTTTTTTTTTGCTACAGACGAGGTCTAGATTGCATCTGTCGTGGTCTCTTTAGCTATGATGAGCTGGAGTTTGTTGTGTATTTGATACGGTCACAGAGTTCAGTGAGCTCAGAACATGAGAGTCTTCCTTCAGTCTCTCTGCAGCTCCAGAATCTATCCACTGGAATGCAAGACCTGGAATTCACTCTGGTTTCTCCCTTAAATTAATGCTGAATTTTAGAGTATTACATTTTTTAATGAGCCCTTTCATTTAATGTGATTCATTGAGATGTTCTCTTGGGGCTTTGCAGGAACCCCTGTTGTAACCAGCAGGTTGCAGACAGAATGCCACCACTCTGAAAAGTGGACATGGCACACATCTATTTAGTGTGCAATACAGAGCCAGCCCTCTGACATACTGAAATAGAGGAAACAATTGTAGAAGGATTTAGTTTACATAGCAAAAAGATGTGAAATCTAACATGACTTACTACAGCAGTAGAAGTGAACTTGGGGTTACTGAAAAGCAAGGTGCACTCTACTAGAAGTATTACTCTATCCACTTCAATATCCTACCTTTTCTTAAACAGGATATCTTCTAGGGGAGAATAACTGCAGAGAATGAAATGTAGAAGACTGACTTAAAATTTTTCATATCAGTCTTACCACCACAGTAATTTGGAGAAAATCAATAGCTTTTTTAAGCTGTCATTTCTTGCAACTTGGACATAAAATTGAGGGAATTTCATGCCCCCTCAAGATATTTATTCCTAAATTTTAGGAAAGATTGCATTCAAACCTGAAGCTTGGAATGTTTTGATAGCAAGCCTGAAAGTTATAAGAAAGATTTATGAAAATAATGTGTGTAATTACTTAAGACCATACAATGTAGCGCTTAGTTTGGTAAGACATCCTCCGCTCCACGTCTTATTATAGACTGAAACTGTGCTGTTTAGTACAATGCTTTAAGAACCAATCAAATTACAAAATTTCTGACTTTTTTCCTGACAAGAAAAAAACCTCTCACACATCACTACAGGAATGTATTGAATATTTACAGGCAATACTGTAAAGAAAGCTTACAGGACGACAAGAGTTTATTTCGTCTCTTAAGCCAATACATAAACTTTTTGTAATTTATTAGTCTGAAATTACTCAGTAGTTGAATTACAACAAGAAAAAGGACCTCCTCTTTCATATGTGTAACTAATTGATAAAACTAGCATTGGAAGATACCAAAATATTAAATTAGTTTAAAATTATTAAGGTTAGGAAAGACAGGTGTACCAAGAACTGTAAATTTGGAGCTAGCAATCATAGATCACAGTCTTCTGGACAACTCATGTTTTTCTCATATCAGGTCCACTGAAACCAAAGTATAGCTCTTGTCCTTGACCTTTTTCCTATAGCGCCTGTGATTTAAGGCTTAACAGGTATGAGTCATATTGTATTGCAAAGTTGAGGGCTATTTCATATTATTGTGTTGTCGTCTAGCAACTCACCACAGAAAAGCTTGCAATTTCTTCCATTATAGGTGAGATTTTAAATTTTTATGAAATGATGAAGAAATACCTGAATATGTCCCAATCGTGAGAAAATAACGTGTGGTTTCAAAATGACACTTCAATTATTGTATTAGAGTTGGAAGCTTCACTTTATTTCATTACTAATGTCTGAGAATTCAGACTATGTAAAAGCCCTTGAGGGTTTTTTTTAAAGTATTATGAATACATTTATGTAATGTATTAAAGGAAATCTTTATTTGCCCCACAGTTTTTTTGGCTTCTATAAAATATGAGTCATCATCTTGGCATGTTCAGGCTTGAATCTTTCCCTTTCCTTTAGGAGGACATTGTTGTAGTATGAAAGACACTTTTTTTTTTCTTTTAAGGAGCAGATCTAGGTGAATGAGTGGCAACAGCTCACCTGCTCAGTGATGGGAGACAATATTTGCTATTAAATTTGAGCATCTATTAGCCAAGCATTATGATGCCTTAGGGAGGAATTTCAGCACTCAAGCTGGTTTGTAAATCTATTGAAGTCACAGAAGACTCAGAATTAATACGGGTTGAGACCACATTGGACGGTTTCTTCTCTCTACTCTCTCAGTCCCTCTTGTGGTAACAAACGCAATTACCCTAGAGATGACGTTATTTTGGGCACTTTAAGAATCACTTTGTCTAAGCAAGGTACTTACCTGTATAAAGATCTCCCAATAGTTAATTATGATGATCAGCTATGTTGATTCATAAGAGGAGATTCTGAGTACAAAGTCATTCTTTCAGGGAGAATGTCATCTCTCCTCTAGAATTACAGTTTTGTGTTTTGTTCTAAGTTTGTAAATCAAGGGAAATCATTTTCTGTGATGTCTGTGTGCCATAATGAATTCAAAACAAATGCCAATATGAAAAAACCCCCATCTTATTTTTTATTCAAGTGTTCCAATAATATCTTTCTAATGGAAATAAAAACAAACCCTTGTGACATGGTACCAAATATGGCACCTCTCAAAGAGCTGTACCTCTTCACGATAACCTGAAACATAACGCCAGCTCCAGGCAGTGTCACAGTTTTGATAGTACTCTGTCATACTGATCACCTTTTTTCTGTTACTACTTTTTCTTTCCTGCCTTCCCGCTCTAACTGCAGTTAACATTAAAAGCACAATTTAAAAGCAAACCAACCGTTTGTTTTACACTGGGATTTTTCCATAGAAGTGCGGACAGGCAAGCAGTTGGAGAAACCAGGAAAGGAGAAATAACGTGTGGCTTTTGCTTTGTTCTCTTTCTGGTCACTGAACAGTCCTCTTAAGTATTGAAAAAATGATTACCAAGTGCTTCTTCATTTCACGTATTACTTAAATATGATTGCAGTTGCTCTGTGTTCACAGTATTTCTTTGTGGATGTTTTCCAGTGTTTGCAGAATAATCTACAACAACAGGCCAGATTGTGGGGCTGGAGCTCTACAAGAGTGCTATCCAAGATGAATCTGTTTCTCTATAAAAATTCAGTAACAGTATATTTTAGTTCAGAATTATTCTAAATAATAAAGACAGTAACATAATCTTAAGAAAGAATAAATAATAATAAAGAACAAAATTGATAAATGTGCTATTTCTACATGGGCAAAACTGTTCTTTTGTTTAAGTTTGCAGGAAACATGAGCAAAATCTGGATGCATCTGTTTCAGTTCATGCTTTGTGATAATATAGTGACCTTTGTTTCAAAGCCTAACACGCTATCATAGCCATTAAATAAAATCTGTTCTTTGAGAATCTTCATGTTATATATTAACGTCTATCAACTTACCTTACTTTCTTCTCCTTGCAATCATATTTTGTGACAGTTATATAAATACTTTGATACCTGTCACTGAAAGCTTAAGTGTTGGGTAAACACAATCTATCCCTATTTTACAGCCTGTGAAAGGCTGCAATGGAGAAAATTTAATGTCCTGCAGTCTGGGAAAGATACAGTGCCTTGCAGTGCTCTGCGGACTGCATTGCTCTCAAATTGTGGAGGCTAAGGTAAGAATTGGAGACTAGGATTAAATGCTGAAAATGTCTTTGTTGATAAATTCTCTTCATTAATTAGCTTATAACCACAGTAAACTATTTGAAATGTCAGAACAGGGGTATCAGTTTGCTTGAACCATAAGAAGTGCGTATTCAGAGTTAACGGTTCAATGAGATTTACAGTCGTTCTACAAGCCTGCTAGTCACTGGTCTGTAAGACACAAAAGAAAAAAAGATGATAAAACAGTAAGAAGCCTGCCACTAATTTCATGGTATGTAGCCCACGGGTGTGCTTTGTATGCTAATTAGAACGAAGTTGATGTGAACATTTCACTGAATGCCTTGTAAATAAGAGGCAAGGAGACCAGAGAACCCTGTTTGGCTCAAAGATGCTAATTTTGCATGCTCTACACTAGTATAACATAACACTGAACCTTTGCTCATATGGATTTTCCAAATTTAAAATGAATGATCCCACTGCACTGACAGAAGTGTTGCAGGATTGAAGCCATGTACATTATGCTTAAAAGCATCACTTGCATTCACTTTTTGATTACTATCAAGTAAATTTGCTGTCATTTTCTTTATGAAAGCAAGAAACCAACTATTAATCAATATAGATTCTCAAATTAGACATCGAAAATATAACAATTGTCCTTAGGGGGGAAAAAATACCAAAATTACAAAAATACAAAAAAAATATTCCTGAACAATGCAAGTAAGTGCATTTGCTGTGATGAATATAATGAACTTCTCGCTATATTTCTGCAGCTTGCCTCGTGAATTGGTCTACAAAGGCTTTAAAATGTGAATTTTCTTAGTAACTCAAGATTATGTTCTATTCCTTCACAGAAGAGCTGTTCAGTCTCCCAGGTGCATATTCACTAAATTATCCATGGTGTTTCTGGAGAGCTAGCAGCATATCATGAGAGTTGCAGCTCATAGTTTTGGTGTATTTTCCCTATATTGGACCTGACTTTGTCTTCACGTGTCATGTCTCTATTGGCTACGTTGGGTTGTTGATCACAACCTTTTTGCCATACAAATGTCACTGCTTTTTCAAGAGGAAATGTTCCATTACATCAGTCTAACAGGATCACTGTCGAACTGACCAACTGCAATAAAAGCTAGGTTTTGTCAAAAAAGGTTTCTTACCATAGTGGATACCTGAACCAAACTAACAGCCTTCTGTGACAGTTTGGAAGAAGTATTTACTACAGAGATAATCCCGAGGGTCTAAAGATGGTGGACAAATCAAGTAGAAGCTGTTTAATTTTAATTTTGACTCAAAATAACATACACATTTCATTTCCCCAGGGCTACAGAATCTCTAATGCTTAGAGTGAGAAGGTATGTGACACCAAAACAACGAGATCATACTTGTAATATAAGATAAAAAACTTGCACTGAATTGGTGAATGCTGATGTAGTGACACTTTCCTCCCTCTTTGAACTGCATTTTCATCTTGCATTTTTCAATATTGATTTGGTACGGCAGCAATGCTTCTCATAGATATTCACAGAATGCACCAGCGGCAGACTCCTGAAGCAGTACGCTTCTCAGACCCTGGGTTCAGACAGACCCAATCTCCTTAAATCTGAATTAAAGTTAATGAATGGTTGTGTCTGCCAATGTTGATAAGGCATTCTATTCCCAAAACTTGTGCAGAAACCACTCTACTGTTTCCCAGTTCTCAAGCACTCAAAGAAAAAATAAAATAAAATCTGCTTGCTTTTTTTGTGCTCCTGTGTACAAGAAGGCCTCCTCACCAAACAGGCCTACTCTGGGCCTAGTGTTGCTCTGACCTTTGCAGATTTATTAATGTGTCAGGCACTGGTAATTCAAGGACTACTGCTGGAAATAATATCTTAATAGAAGTAGACAAGTTATTAAGGAACAAAAAACCCCTTCCTTCAATTCTGAAAGATCATTTGAGTTTATTTCAAACCTTGGAAAGGCATTGTTTGTCAAAAATCATGTTTGCTTTTTACCAGCCTGCCAGTTGTTCTAATAAATATTACCTGCAAATCTATTCTGTGCTGTCCTTCAATCACCAGTAGCTACAACCCTACAACTACATCATGTAGCAGTACAACAGCATATTGGAGAGAAGACATGTCTATTTCTGAATTAGACTCAAGGCCTGGGGTGCTTTGGCTGTTCTGGTGTTTTATTAATCCATGATAAATTTCAAATGGCAATGAAAGAGGTAGCGGTCAAAATTTTAACTCTACTAGGATTTCTCTCCTCCGTGTCTCCGAATGCAAGTTGCAACAGAATACACTGAAATTATATTCTTGCTAACTGGGGTGGGGTTTTTTGGGTTTTTTTTTTTTTGCTTGAAGACAGTGTTGATTTTTTGTTATTGTTTAATGTTCTAAATTGCTTTTAGTATTCTAAGCATGGCATGCTGATGTTTTGAAGTGTTAAACAAGTAAATATTACGGCTGTAGGTTGTTGAGTGTGTGTTTTGGAAATACTGCAAGTTCAACTCTAAGGAAAGAGGAAAAGGAGGGACAGAACAACATAATATTGTTGACAATAACATTCACTGCTGCAGCCTGGGTGAGGGAACAGAGTAAATATTTTCTTTTACATGTTAATTTGAGTGTGTACTTGGATATTATTCTCCTGACATGTCAAACTAAATCAAATCTCTGTCTGAAGAGATGAGTGAAGAACCCTGCATTTAGTTATTTAGGTACCCTTTTGTGGATAATTGCATGACATTTGAAGGTTAGATTTCATGTTTAGAGATAATGCTACAAATAATGATGGGAAAAGAACAGTGTGGGTGAAATGTGGATGCATAACAACTCTAGAAATGCAGCTTGGCAGCTTGCAGGTAGAAAATGAGCATTGGTGCTGACAGCTGGAGGACAGTAAATACCAATAAATGAAATGAGGTGGCACATAACAAATCTGGCATCATACTGCGGATAACTGAAAAAATTTGGGTACTTCTGTAGAACTTTTTGTTTCAGTCCAATATGGAGGTACTGTGAAAAGTACTAGAAACATTGGATAGAGTGCCATACAAATGGAAACTTAATGATGCTGGGCTTTGAAATTCCACATTATAATTCATTCAACACTTAAATGAGAAAAGAGAAAATGTGGATATTTTCAGGCATTGTGCTACTGCTGAAAATAAGAGAGTTTTCACTTGCATTTCTACTCCTCAGTTAAAATTCACATGCCAGCATTTGACCTCAGATGCTTAATGTTTCAGCAGCTCTGAAGAGCATGTCCATCTCTAACACTCAGGAGTACTTTGTAATATAACATATTCAGCTATGGCCAACCAATCTTATGGGACATACTGCAACATGAGAGGCTACATTGCAAAATCATGAAAAGATGTTGGAAAATGTCAGGTTTTAACCACTCATTTTAAAGGAAAGTTTAATTGACTTTAGTGAGCAGCTGGACAATTTCCATCAGAATAGTCCTCCAAACTTAGAACTGGATAAAAACTATGGTTAATAGAGATTGTGGATTTCCTGCAAGCTCTATGCAAAAGAGTAGCAGGTAATTATAGCTCAGTGTTCGGTGTTACATTACTCCACAATTCTTTAGCAGGATCAGTTTCTGCCATTTCTGTGGAGCGGTGGCAAATGACAACTCTCCTGCACACAGTAACTCTGCACATGTTGGTGGCAGGCAGGAGAGGGTCAGCCTTGCCTGTAGCCAGTTGGTCTTCCCTTTTTCACACAACCTGCTACTCGCATACAGAAAGGTGGGAGAAGAAAGTACATACCGGCTGCTTACTGTTCTTCTGTCAAATCTTATGTTGGTACATAGTGATTAGGCTCTCTAGACTCCTTATGGGCCACTTAAACTCAACGTTCAGCTGGGAATTTAAAGAGTAAACACTTGTGAAACTGTAGTCCTTTTGCAGGAAGGGAAGATGAACTGTAAACGTCACGATGCCTGCAGAGCTGGACATACACCGTCCAGTCAGGAAGCACTAGCAAATATAATGTCTTCTCTAATTAACTCAACTTGATAAAATGTAATATGCACCTCGACATTCATGCTATCTTGTTTAGTTACATGAGTTGCTAAGTATTCTATAACAAACGTATGGAATAGAATATACCTGTATGTCACTTCCCACCAGGATACCCAAGCACCTTTCAGGATATGTTATATAATGTTATGTCATTCAGTGGTTGTCACAAGACTTCAATCTTTTTGTCTAAGAGACAGCAGCAAATCAAGTGGACTATTTTTATTTTGAAATGATATGTGGTGTTGTGATCGATTTTTGTTTATAAGATTTTTATATATGTGCTAGAGAACTTGCGTTCAGTGAAATTGCATTGCATCTGGGGCAGGTGATTCTTAATTTCCCAAGCAGTTCATTCCCCATTCTTGGACTGGCCTCGTGAGAAGCCTTGTCCTTCCTCACAGTGTATTTAATTTTCAGTGGGTGAGGGACAACTTCTTCTGGGCATTGCAGTAAAACAGAGCTCCTAAAATTTGAAATGCTTCCTTATCTAGGCACGCATTGTAACAGCATTTGAATTAAACTTTTTTATTTGTCCATTAAGGACGTCACCATTCTCCTGCACAAGTTGCATGGAAAAGAAATTGTTTTTCTGGCTTTGATTTTTGGTTCTTTGAGTCTCTGCAAAGCCTATGAATTTTCCATGTGTGACACCTAATTTTGGAGTTTTGTAGTTTTTAAGGCAATGCCACAGATGTCTTGAGTGATTTGGCACAGCCCACTCCCATGAAAATCCTGGGCTCACAGGCTGATCTATCTGCCCAGAAACTGTTTTCCTCTGATACTGAGTGAGTGAGAGGATCAGGAACACCATCCTGATGGGGGCCGCACATGCAATAGCAGAGGAAACAATGAGTGGAAAATTGGAAATAATAAGGGAGTGAAAGACAAGATAATGATAGAAGACAGCTAAAGTAATGAAAAGGAAGGGGGAAATTCAGTGATCAGGTGTTTCAATTGTTTGGTTTCTGCAACTGGACAGACGGATCTCTAATTGCCTGCCGGAGTTATTTTTCAGAATATACTTTTTCAAAGTGCTGTAAACAAAAGAAATGAGACTTGTGGATTTTACTTGTAAGGCTTCATGAAATAGTTACCCAATAGCATGATCTAAATTTATACTTTTTACTATTTCTTGAAAGATTGTGATTTAGTAGCTAGAGTTTTTGATTATTTGTCTGCATTTTAAAAGTTTATTTTAATATAAGCTAATCTTGTTTCTATCCAAGAATATGGTAAGGATTTACTGTACCTCATTTGCCACAAATTTGCTTGGAATACAAGAATA
>VZSC01008481.1:407620-437266 GCA_013398225.1 Steatornis caripensis | reverse complement strand
TGCTTGGAATACTAGAATAGCTACCACCTACACTATTAAATAACAGTTCTCAACCCTGTATCTGTTAATTTTTCTTCATTATCAGCACCATTCTCAAAGTGCAAACTGTTCATTAATACAGTCATCCATTTGCACCAAAATCCACCTTGGAAGAAATAAAGTTGCTCTTCCTTAGTGCAGGCTGACCAAACAAATTCTGTCTACAGAATGCCTACTGATCAAACTATTCCTTCTAATTTACACTGTTAAAATGATCACCATTTCATCTGTTTTAATTTAACAAACAAACAATCCACCCCCCCAAACCACAAGAAAACCAACCCAAAACAAAAACCCCACAGATGACATTACCTGTGATGCTACTCACTATTTCTTCATTCTGACTCAAAGCTAAGCCAGATTGTTAGAAATACACTTAGAAGTCAGGTGACTAGGAGGTGAATGAATGGTGTGCTCATCAAATTGCCTGCATCTTACATTGAGAGAGTAAGTAGAAGAAGAAAAAAATGTAGTGATCAAAAGCAAATTCCTGATGAAGGAGCATCACATTTTATACAGCTGAGGAAGACAATTTCTCCAACAAGACAGTAATGCAGCAGTCTTTTAATACACACAGTGTATACCAGGGGAAAATGGCTTGCTGGGAGAGTGATTCCAATTTAAAATCAACAATGGTTTCTTATGTCTAAATAATTATTTTTCCTTCAGAGTGATTGTTTGGGGCTGCCTTAATAGTTTTCACATCCAGTACCATTGCCATAAGGTCGCTGAGGGAGTGGGGGGAAATCCTTCAAGTAATATGGTAAGAAGAAATAAAAAGAAAGCTGTAGAGAGGGTTGTGAGAAAATGTTCTAACTGCGCAAAGTCCATAGTTGTTACAACATGCCTAAATTTAACTTTTTCTCAAAAATAAATATTTACACTGCTTACTCTGAGTTAAGGAACTGGTATAGAGGGTAGGCTCCTCAAGTAGCATAAATTGTTGTGATTCCCCTGACAGCAATTTATATCAGTTAAAAGTTCAGCTCCTGAAATTTAAAATAGATGGGTAAACAGTGGGAAATAAACATATCAGGTAGATTCCCCATGTCAAAAAGTGAAGTTTTTATTTGGTACACGACTAGGTGATGCTTTAAAATACAAATTTAAACAGAAATCAAGATCACAATTACCCATATATAGTTTAAGAACAATCATAAAGGTCTTCAAGGGGAAAATCCTCCGAGATCATCCTACCAGAAAATACTTCCGTAGCTTTTGGTAGTCATAGAATGGATTGGGTTGGAAGGGACATTAAGGATCATCTGATTCCAAGTCCGCTGCCATGGGCAGGGACACCTTCTACTAGACCAAGTTGCTCAAAGCCCCAGCCACCTGGCCTTAAACGCTTGCAGGGAGGGGTCATCCAGAACTTCTCTGGGCAACTTATTCCCATGTCTCACCACCCTTGTCGTGAAGAATTTCTTCCTAATAGCTAACCTAAATCTACCCTCTTTCAGTTTAAAACCATTACCCTTCATCCTATCACTACGTGTCCTTGCAAAAAGTCCCTCTCCAGCTCTCTTGCAGGTGCCTTCAGGTACTGGAAGGCTGCATCTTAATGAATGTGTTAGATCGTTAGGATTGTATAAAATATTTTTGAAAAGTTTCAAGCTATTCAAAAGTATAACTCTGATTCTGGTATCATGTACTTTGAAGCAAAGAAAACACTCCCATTAATTTCTGGGGGAAAGATGAGTGCTTTCATTACCTACAAAATGCGTAAATATAACATTATTGTTGTACTGGAAAAATTGCCCTAAACTATAGAATCTTTGGACTTCTGAGAGGATCAGATCACCAAATTGTTTTCAGATTTTGCTTTCTTTATTTGAAGTAGTGTAAATGCCACTTGTCTCTCAGATACTTGTATATGAAGTTCATTATGTCCTAGCCCTACAACAGGAAATACTTAAGAGTCTTTCTCTCTGTACATATATATATGTGTGTGTGTAGGTATATATATACACAGGCGTAACAAGTATTTAAAATAAAAAATTGCAGAATATTATATGTAAGAGTATACTGAGCTAAGAATAAATTAAGCCTTTTGCTCACTTAGAATAGTTGTGAGGATGACATTGTTACATAAATATTATTTCGTATTTACTTTAAGCTACTACAAGGTTCATACCTGCAATTCAAACGGAACTGTTAAACGCATAAAATAAGGAGGGGGAAAAAAAGCTTATTTTCTCATATCATAGTTGTTTTGTATCCAGTTTCGCAGTATCATAAATATGTAAAAATGTACTTTAAAAGAGACATAGCCATACAATGATAGCATGACACTGTGCAAGTCTTAAAATCATGAAAGGGTTATTTCATTAGTGCTTGAACAGCTCACTACAGTTTCACTCCTACAATTCAGATTTGTGCATACAAAAAAAGTCATAATGTAAAGGAACAGCTGTCATGTATGAAAAGCTTCTTTCCCCCAATTCTTTAAATAGGAAGTGGAAGGGTAGAAATATGAGTAAAGAGTGAGCATTAAAATGTGTTACAAATTACCTTATGCTAAAAGAAATGGACTTCCTCCAAATATGGAATTGAGACCCAGATCCAAAATTTTCCTAAGTCATGTTCAGAATTAGCATTTTTGTTCAAAAAGATACTTTGAGTAAGAAGATACTGTTTAAAAACATGTATAGCCCTAGAGCTGTGAGATAAGGAAGGATCATGATCTCTTAAACATCAATGAAAGTCATTAAAAATGCTATAGTTACACAGGTAGACCATTAGAGTAGATAAAGGACTCTGGGTTTTGTTCCTTCATGTTTGCTTCCTGTACTCAAAATTAGGATGATTCCTTTTGTACATTTTCTCACATTTATAGATGCCAAATGAGGTAGGTGGTGCTGTACCAGGCGTGATGTCAAACGTGAAATACTCAAAATATCAGGGGACAGCTGGTTTCTTCAGATTTAGCTTTTTCTGCTAAGTATGTAAACAATGACATCCTTATTCAACAGGTCTTTCCTTCAGTGAAATTTACCTCTTACAGAAGGTGAAAGTAGCATATCTTTTGAAGAAAGGCAAAATTCACATCTGAGCATTAATAACATCATAACTTTGGACAGTAAGACAAGTAGTAAAATACCTAATATAGAAGAAAGAGATATCTAGACACTGTCTTATGATTTATCAACACAGGGTTTAGATATTTCCCATGTTTGTTTTTTTTTTTTTAATTATTTCATTCTACATGTGTTGGATTCAACGTTGTCTCACAGATGGGTTTAAAATTACAATCACTAGTAAGCTGAGCACATTTTATGTGCCAGAAGTAATACAGAAGGCAGATACCAGAACAGAAGATACACCTTAAACAGAACGTGCCATGACATTTTCCAAAGAAATAGGAATTTCTCATCTCTTTGTCCAGTGTGCTATGTTAATTATAAATTATGGTTTATTTTTAAGGTAAAACATATTTCCATTCTTCTAAGTCTGTGAAAATGGCATGGCATTTAAACAAGCTGGATTTTTTTAGGCTTCATGTTAAGTGTTTATTCCTACAAAAGTATGAATTGATTCTGCATGCGCATAGACTTTAAAAGTAAGAGATTTATTAGAGAAAGTTGAGCACAATACTGGGCCCGTTGTTTAAAAAATTTCAAAGCAAATCTGTAATTGAAAAGCTGTAAGAGCCGTCAATTTTCCTATAGCACTTGAGCATATTTAGAACTATGGCATGGCTTAAAAATAGATGTGCAAACCAGGATTTTTCTTTTTTTTTTACAAGTTTTGGTGAAAAAAGTATGGCTGAAGTGTTAACAACAACAAAAGCTCATTTCTGGAACATAAAAACATTGCTGGAGTATTCAACTTATTTTGCTATTGTTCAGTGAAGTGTTGCTTGCTTTCCTACTGAGCACATCGTGTTCAATCCGTAATGCAAATACTTTCAGTTCCAATTCATTTCATTCCCATGTTTTACTTGTTTGTATCCCACAGAGCCATTCTTTTGATGCCAGATATCTGCTCACTTTACTTCTTTTGTTTTGTTTATTCATTGCCCTGCTGCACAACTAAGAAACGCATTCTATCTGTCAATAAGGTATATTCGCATACGTGGCTTTCTATCTAGAATAATAATGGTCAGTTGCTATTAAAACTGGCAAGATGAGTGACTCATAATTTGCATGATTTTATTGTGAGACACTCAGTAATTCTGACCTTTTAATATGACTTGGCATGTCAGATCATGTTAAATTTTAAAAATGCCTATTTAAAAATCTCTCCAGGTTGTCTACATTTACACTACACAAGGATGCATAGTATATTTATCTTTCACTATTTGTCATATAGAGCAAGCTTCTTTTTTAGAAATTTCTTCAGAAAATATGCATATAGATGCACACTAGGATTGCTTTCAAAATTGTCTAAGATGAGTATCACTGTGGTGAGTTATATTTAGTACTGATGAATCCTTTCACTGGCAAACAAGTAGGATCCGTCAGAAACGTCTGCAAAAATGTTCGCTACTCGGTTCTGAATCTGAATTCTCCGAACACTTGAATGTCAGAAACCTCTAAGCATTTTCCTACTCTTTTCAGTAACCTTTTCTCTTCTCAGTGGAGTGCTGCAGAGGAATGGTTTTTATAGTTCCTTTCTTTATGTTCCTCCAGCTGCTGACGTTACAAACCGTTTGTCATTGGTTGCAGATATTTACACCTTTGCTGAATAACACTAGAGCTAGAGAGTCGTTGAACTCCCCACAGAAATTTCCCTTTTGCTATAAGTTAATTCTATTTAAAATCTAATATCTTTAAGGCATGTGCTTTCAGGACACCTAGGTGATTTTTTGATAAATTTCCAGCATTCATATGCAGATCTCAGATTAGATACTGAATATTTAATTTAAGAGTGCATCTCACTGTATAAACATATACTTTGAAGTTGAGGATTCTGGCAAAGTAGTCTAATGTCATCCTAGTGTGCATTTTCTTCCACACCAGGATTTTNCCAGCATTCATATGCAGATCTCAGATTAGATACTGAATATTTAATTTAAGAGTGCATCTCACTGTATAAACATATACTTTGAAGTTGAGGATTCTGGCAAAGTAGTCTAATGTCATCCTAGTGTGCGTTTTCTTCCACACCAGGATTTTCTCTCAGACTTTAGCTCTTAATTAATCAGCGTCCCTAGTGGAACTTCTTTAGATTACAAAGTAAAGCATGTAGTTAAGTCCTTGCAGAAAATTATCTTGAATAAGAAATGATGAACAGTAAGTATTTATTAGCGACTTTTAGAATTCTATTCTGAAGAGGAGGTGGGACTTTTTTTCCATCACATTAGTACTTATGAATCCCCCAAACCCTTCTATTCTTGCTTTTAGTGTTTAATTTCCAGAAACAAATTCTATTATCATGAATACTAGTTAAAAGTAAATTCTTAATTCACAAACTGCAGCTTTTACATCAGTAAATGTACAGTGTAAATGGGATATGACAGGCTTTCTAAAACCTCTCAACAGCACCCTAGTGCATAGGCAGTTAAATCAGCCAGCTTGCAGTGAGACCAAACTCCTTACAACCAGAACCCTACACACAGAAGTAATTACTTAGTCTGTTTCTGATAAGAGAAAATTAAATGTAAATACTGTACCTAGCTAGTGAACGCTGCAGCAACCTGAATTTTCTCTTCATGAGGCCTCAGAAAGAGCTGCGGCTGATAGAAAAACAACAAAACAAAGAAGGACATTTTAACATTTTCTAACATTTCCAACCCTTTCTCTTTAATCTGTCTCTTGCCTCTTTTTGCTATGACTATCTGAAATATTGAAAACCGCAGTGGTTTCTCTAGATTTTTCTTCTGTTTCTGAGAATGACATCCAGTCAGTACCTCATGTTAAAGGAGGAACAGAAGTGGAATATCAAAATCACAATGTAATGTTCGCACTTATTTTACACATTTAAACATTAAAATTAAAAAATGATTCAACTTAGAGAAACAAATCTGCCTAAAGACAATATAATATTTTTTTTTAGGCATGGCCACTAAGAAAGGTGTTTTACTTTGAAGTGCTTTTGGATTGATATACATTTTGTATTTACTTTCATTACATATGGCTGTGGCTAGAGACCAAGAAAATTGATGGACGACTTCTTTTTAAAAAAAGTTGAAGAACTTGATCTATACCTTGCAAAAGCCATCCTTTGGCAGCAGAGATAAAGAATTTATTTCCCCATCAAAATACTTATCCTCTAAAATTATTCACTGAAATCTTCTTTAAAGCAAATGGTTTTAAAGAAAATTCTTTATTAATACATAGATAATATATTAAGGATACATGCTCTTATATGGGAGTAGGTAGACATAGAATTAAATATCAGAATCTTTTCTCTTGCACTGCCTTCGGTTCTAGTCTTTTTAGTCTTTGTCTCTGTATTTTCATGGGCATCAGTACATATGGGATCAGGTCCATAGAAAAGATTTCTGATAAACTGAGTAAACTTGTCCTACCTCTTTGAATTCTGAAATACAGGACATACTGGCCACTGGGAAGTCTCAATAAATTAGAACAGAATAACATAGCAGACATCTACTGAGCCATCTTAATTTATTTATTTTTAAAACGTGAACTTTTCAATTTATGTGGACCTCTGCATGAGGCCTAGAAGTCTCTGGAATATATAAGCTTATTCTTAATGATTGTCTCATTTCTCTGGCAAAATTAAAAACCCTGTAAAAGTTCAGCAGTTATACAATCAATACACGAGTCTGAAGGTTTAAGAAATAAATGAACAAGGACAAGTTTGTGTAGCTAAGAAGGATAAATTATTCTTGAAGCAGGAAGCAGATGGGCACTTGATTAGCTTTAACAAAATATGTTTTTCCCACGGACTTCAACAAACTGCAGCAAATTAGTCTTTGACTAAATGAGTTGTTAGGTGTCCAAAAGCCAATAAAGAGAACACTTATTAAGTTTGTTCCCATTTTTAAAGGATGATATGGTGAAATGTCAAAAGGTGAAATATTGGATTGACTCAGTAAAACAATACAGCACGTAATTAAATAAATGCTATTTTTTCTGTTTGCTTGGAAAAAGCAAATGAAGGCAGGCAGATGGAAGAAGAGAGGTACACAAATTAGAGAACTAAGCTCATATCCATGAGTAATTTTGTATTTAGACAATGCTTGCATTAGCCATTGTCCATCTGTAATGTAGTAAATGTTCTCTTCAAAAAGATACCAAGATCTTAAGTGTGTCAGGGAAGAACTAAAACATTATGGGCTAAATTAATGGAAAATTCCAGGGAACAAAGATTCAATGAACCCGTTGGTTTTGTTAAGTGGATAATTGAGATTGTAGAGAAAAATTTGAAATAAACATTTTTCTGTTTGTATTGAGAAATCATAGTTACTCAATTAAAGCTAAGAAAGGAATAATTTAATCTAGCTATTAGAAAGTGACTAGTAATGAAAGGATACTGCAAAGATTTTAAAGGCAGTGCATGGTTCTGTCAGTGGTCTTAACCATGCTTAAGTGTCTATACATTGCAAGTATGGTATCACTAAGGATATGTTTAGCAATGCAATCAACGTTCTATTAGGTGTTTGAAAGAGGTTAAAATAACATGGCATAAGAAATTGCGTTTAAATTGCTGTCTGTTTGGGGATGTATATTCACGTCATGAAGCTCAAAAATTCTGAAGCAAATAGAGACCATAGTTCTATTCTTCTAATCCTCCTAGCATAGCATACCCTTCAGCGACTATAGAAAGAGCATAGCTTTGCTTTCCAAACCCACTTATTTATGCACAGACTCTTATATGACTCTATAACTAAACAGCAAAATACAGCCTAAATACATAAAATGGCAATAAGATCTGAATGATATCTTCACCTTCTGGATTATGTCTCCAGCCATTGTCACTGGAAAGTAATCTTTTATTGAGAAGCTCCTATGGAGTCTAATAAAACCTGCATAAAATTTTAAGCTGTAACAACTTCAATTTCCCTTCTCCAGCAGATTGATGAAGATAATTTTTCATCCTTTCATAGGTATCTTCCTTAAATTCTTCCTGAATACATGTATAAAGATATTCTTTTTTAAAGATCAAATGGCACTATTTGCATACAAAAATTAGTAGAAAGTATAGGTGAAAATAATTTCTCATGCACAGTCTCATGCATCTCATTCTTTAGAGCTGAAGTTATGATCAAACTATGATGAGAGGAGTTACTGTGTCTAGGATTTCATATGCAATGGATCTAATATCTGATTGATTCAGTGCCTTTTGAGTTCTTTTTTTTTTTTTTCATTATACCAGTCTGTCAGGGATTTATCAGTCTGTGAAAGTTGTCCTCCATTCCCCTGTCGTGGTGTAACCCCACCTGGCAACTAAGCTGCACACAGCTGCTCGCTCGCTCCACCCTGGTGGGTTGGGGGAGAGAATTGGAAGGGTTAAAGTAAGAAAACTCGTGCTCTTAACAGAAATTATAATCCACATGATTTAATACATTTAGCTATTTGAGAATAATTCATTCAGCTTGATATGCAAATATAGCAAAATGANCTCGCTCGCTCCACCCTGGTGGGTTGGGGGAGAGAATTGGAAGGGTTAAAGTAAGAAAACTCATGCTCTTAACAGAAATTATAATCCACATGATTTAATACATTTAGCTATTTGAGAATAATTCATTCAGCTTGATATGCAAATATAGCAAGATGATATTGTATATGGTGGGGAAATAATTTGCTCTTTTTAGCTTTTTCAGCGGTAGCTCCTAATAGAACTGCATATCTAGACTCAGTTCATTAGAAGAAAACATAATGCTAAAGCCCATAAGAGAAGGCTGACCATTGGTCTAGCTGGGATTTTTGTTCACTGAATTCAGTGAAGGCAGGATCCCATCTCAAGGGTTTTTTTGGTTTTTTTTTTAGTCAGTGCTTTCATGATCTTCCTGAAATTAAGTTAGATCCGTCTTGGGAGGCACCCAAGATCTGTCTTGGGACTCATCACATTCAAACGCAAAAAGATGTTTTGAAACTAGAGCTTCATCCATGCAGCCAGCATGACAAACCTGACATTTCCATCCCAAGGAATCATGGATGATTATCCCACCATAAGGCTAACTTCTTGAACAAGTTTATCAAAACACATGTAAAATAAGACAAAGCTTAGAGAGATTAGACAGCGCTCTCTGGCTCAGCCATCACAACCCAACAACCCTGAAGTTCAAAGGCATCATTATGTTAATGCAAACATAAACTACTTTCTGACCAAATATGATGTCCTGCCTGCTTAAACTTGTCTGGTTTCAGGCAGGAGAGTGGGTGTTACTCTTTTGTATAACAAAGTAAATTAAAAAATTTCTTTAAATACTTTTATTAAGTTACTTAAATACGGGTGCAATAAATATATATTTTTCTGTTGTCTTGCAGCTGTGCATGTTAATAGAATAGAATGAAATTAAAGATGCTGTGATAGGGACAATTCTCAGGACATTGTCTAGTACGTACCCCAGCATCATGCAAGGTCACAAAACTGTTCGTAACAAATACTAGACTCATCTGAGGGACAGCATTTCCAGCAGTAGAGGTACTACAAGTGGTGTAGGCAATCCGATTTTTTTTTCAACGTATTTATGTTGATTAAAGTTTGTGCAGCTTCCATCAATTGAATCATTTGGATCTCTTTCCCAGTAACTACATTTTTTAAATACATTTTTTCAGACCTTCACACATCCTGTTTGGAATTTTTTTTTTTTGAGAAGAAAAATATGTCATCCCTTAACAAAACACAGTTTTTCTTGGCAGCAAGATGAATATTGATTCAGGTGTAACATGTAACTTTACCAAAAGTGACATTAACAAACACAGAACTTTATTATATGCTTTTAACAAGACAGTAGGTTGATTTGGGATTTGTTTCAACAAACATTAAAATTCAACTCTAACTTATTTAAAGACCTTTATGCTTTAGGATTATAGAACTTCCCATGATTCAATGCATGTGTTTTATCTTGAAACTGTACAGGACTCATTTTCAACTAAGAAGTACACTTGGCAAATATGTATTTTTCTTCCCCCCCTCTTCCCCCCAAGGACATTATTAACTTCTAGTATAAATTTCCAGTTACTTACTCTCATGGGTTTGTATCACCACCCAGAANGGATTATAGAACTTCCCGTGATTCAATGCATGTGTTTTATCTTGAAACTGTACAGGACTCATTTTCAACTAAGAAGTACACTTGGCAAATATGTATTTTTCTTCCCCCCCTCTTCCCCCCAAGGACATTATTAACTTCTAGTATAAATTTCCAGTTACTTACTCTCATGGGTTTGTATCACCAACCAGAACCATGCAGCCAGTCCAGTACCAGCTGGTATGCTGCACCGAGGGAATGAGCAGCTGTAGCAGTGAGCTAGCTATCATCGGAACTGTCTAAGGCAGGCTCAGGGTAAAAGAGTACAAATAAAAGGACTTTCTTCACACAAAGAACGATGGCTGACTAGCGGAGGCCAAATTCTGTCTCAGAGGAGGAAAAACCAAGGGAGTAGCTACTAATTTCATTCAGCTACCAACTACTGGAAGTGTGAACAGTATTTGGCCAGGAATTTTCAGTGAAACATTATTCAAAGCACAGTGTCAAGAGTTAAAATGTAGTATATTTAAAATTTACTCTGTAGTCCTTTAATTTATCTTACTCTTCTTCCCTGTTCTTCACCTTTCCCTATCCCCCAAGCAAATACTTAAACCTCCCTACCTACATTCATTTAGGAATTATTTTCTCATCTGCCTGAGTATGTTCACCAATAAACAGCTTAAATGGAATGAACTGTATGCTTGTGTCCATGTATGATATGCCAATATAGTATCAGAACTACAAAAGAAACTGAGTAGCATCCGCCTGCCTTATTGTCTGTCTTTAGTGAGAGTTGTTATGAGGGTATGAACATGGCAGAAACTTTTCCCACCATTTGCAGTAAGCAATTATTATTTCTCGGATTATTCAGTTGCTGTTACTGTATTTTTCTTTCTTTTTTTTTTTTCTGTGCAAAATTAAATTGCTTTATTGTAACAGCTTAGGGAAAAACACACCTCTCAAAATAGAAATGACCAAGCTCCATTCAAGTGCTTGTAGGCCATATTCATCATATCACCATCTTTTTATCATAATTCTTCCAGAACTAAAATGAACATTTTTACTTTATAGTAGGATTTAATTTGTCAGCGTAGCATTATTAAAACAGTTCTTAGAAGATCAATAGTAGCAAATCAATCTTACTGGTATGGTACAGAAAATTTCAAAAATTTCTTGCCTTCAGAGGTTTCTTAATATTATTGCTTTGATATAATCACTATTTAGAGAACTAGCTTGAAGAAACTGATAGGGGAAAATGCAAAATTGCTCTACTTTTTTTTTTTTTGTGATAAATAATTGTAGCATGTAAAGCTGGTTAGGTCAACAAGCACACTAAAGACCTGAAATTTGCTAAACTTTTTCTTCACAGTGGTGTCTGAAGCGCTATGATCCACTCCATAACCCTTAGTGTGAATGAGGAAATTTTTTATCTAGCCTATTAGCAATAATCTCAATGTCTAGAATTATTGGACACCGAGTTACACTATGGACCGTGCAGGCACACACCAATACAAAGCACTTGCTCCATAAAAGCTTCCAGTGGAACAGCTGTAATAAGTGGATACAGCAAGAACACGGATCGGTGGTGAGCACCAGCAGGCTCTGCAGCAAGCAGATCTTTTGTAATCAAGTGCCCAGCACCCTGTTGGCCCACACTGCAAACTCAGTATTAAAGTCAGTTATGAAGAAAACAACTTAATCTTTGAAACTTTCTCTGATGCCCTGAGGCTAGTGCTTCACTATTCTGTCACTTTTCAAATTGGTCTAAGTTTTCAAAACCAAGCCGAACTAAATGCCTTCACTTCATTTTGCTGTCAATCCTTGTTATTTTTAAAAGGTTCATTTAGTTCTCTGGGTTTAATTCCATTCTTTTCCTCTCCACATTTTGTCAAATTTCTAATTACTGCATATGTCTACCCCAAACACAGTGCAAGCTAGATGGAAATTTTCATTAAGTTCTTTCAATATTAAGCAACTGGTTGCAAGATCCAGATTGCTTTGTGTTCCTTTCCGACCTTTTATGAAAGTGAATTTATATTCTACGTAGGTAGTGAAGATCCAAGTGAAAACAATTCCATGGGAAGTCTGCAATTTGGTAACATCTTCATTCCTCATGTAAAGGTTCATGAATCTGTGTTTTAAAAAAAGTAAATGAAATACCTCTAGAGCCATGATTAGAAATTAGTAGATTTTTAGGATGTCATTACTACCAGATGTTTTTTTCTGAACAAACCTCTTCTGGTGATTAGTAGAAGAAAGACTTGTCAAAACAGAGTTGATGCCTGGTCCTTATCCATATCGGTCCAAAGTTAACTGGTTCATTTTCAGTAAGTGCCAGAAGAAATTAATCTGTCTTCCAAAGAAATTATTCACAGTTCATCATGCTATCCTAAACACTCTAGACAGCATCAGGAGAATAATGGCTTTCTGTGTTTTTCCCTAAGGAAATGGGAAATAACTGATCTGTACACAACAGGTACTTCTCTGTTTGTGTCCCGTGCTGCTTTTCAACACTCAAATGTTTGAGGTATAATGCGTATTGCAAAAGGTGATATATCTAGTATTAGTTTAGGTTTCTAAATGAGTTTGTATCTGCAAGGGAGAAGAGGTATTTGGAAGTTCTAAACACAGAGTTGTTTTCATTGGGATGAAAGCTGTGAATGGCTCATGGCGATAAAGTTCCTGCTTTTTTGTTGTGATAGAATAATGTACAATTTAAAAATACTATTCTTTTGACTCTTAGGTAAACCAGAGTCTTGTACTTTAAAAAAGGTTTATGATAAAATCAAAGCAACTTTTGCAATAATCCGAAGATGTTATTAGGGTAAATTGAAATTGAGAGAGAAGTGAAAAAGCCTATCATGTCCCTTCCTTCTCTCCCTACCCAGGGAGAGGAGAGGGAAGATGCAGGGCTCCCAGGGGCATCAGAGATGCCTGGTTCTTCCGAAATGGTTCTTTCCGTGATGGTTATAGTGGTAGATTCTCATGGTGCGATGGAGCATCCAGAAGCCATTAGTAATCTACAGGCAGCATTGACACAGGTAACATGGAGGAAGCTTTTGTAAATGTTTTTGCCACTGCTTAAGTGAAGTGCTTTGATTTATGCTGAGACAGATTTTATTTGTGGTACTGTGCTGGGACTGGCTCGTTCCCTCTGATTCCTAGCTTACAAATTGTGATGAAAGCTGAAAGGGAAAAAGTGACATTTGCCATTGTGTGACTATTTTATGCTTGGATTAGTGTTAATTTTTCACGGTTCCGCATTTCTGCTAAGGATGCACTGTTTGCCTTTTTTTGCCAGTTCTTTTTCTTCCTGAATAAAGACTTCTTTAATGAACTAGGTTTTGCAGTGTGTAAGGGTAGAAAGATAAGATTGTCCGCTAATTTGCTGGACCACTGTTTCAGTATTGGTGAAATTTCCATGCCTTGTGTGAAATTAATTCAAAGTTTTAGGAAGGTCCCTTTGAACAGAAGATTTTGAACTTTCAGTTCTGTTAATTGAAATCATTGGAATCCAAAGTATTTGCCTTTTGCAGTTCTAGTAGATAAGCCAGAACAACATATTGCTTATGCCACTTGCTTTATTGAATGGTCTTATCTATTTTCAGTGTCACTAGGGTCTTTCATACTTAGAACAAAAATTTAACTTAAGACTGGATATGCAAAAATACATGTTTGAGTTATATAGCAAGGAATGAATCAACTTCCCTGGAGATTTACTGAAGAGTTAACATCCTTTGAATTGGTCCAAATGAGGTCAGAGGGTTTTTTTAAAAAATAAAATGCTAATGTTAAAATTTTGTCTTAATTTTATGCTTTGCACCTAGTCCTGGCTTACTACTTCCTCGCAAAAGAAATTGAGAAACATGTCTTTAAATTCTTATTCATTTTCTTTTTATTTCTTGAGATTTCTCTACGTTTTCTCTTTAATCCTTTAACAATTAGATTTGCACTTGTTCTGCTCACTGAGTAAACTTTTGTACAGCTCAAATCATAAGTGAAGTAAGGATTTGCAGCTATGTGAAAAAAAGAATCCTGCTGGTTTTAATTTGGCCTTTCTCAAGTCTTACCTGCATGCATTTATTCAAAACTTCCAGTACAATGCCTCTCAATTGGATCCACCACCTTGCAAAGATTTGATCCCTTGGTTTCTTTCCAGCAAATTTCAATGTTTTCATGTAGCTTGCCTTTGGAGAGGAAAACATATTGTTATCCTTATTTTTGGAGGTTGTTGCACCCACAATGAAACTGAATTTGAGGATATTTTGATTACTGCAACACTGTACCTTTTCTACATAACATTTTTGACTAAGTCCTGAGCCTTAACCAAAATCTTCTCTTCCTATGACTCTGCTACCTGGCTGCTCCTTGAAGAACACATATAAAAAGCAAGTCTAAAAATATCAGCAATATCAGCATCTTTCTCTAGTTCATTTACCCTAATTACCTTAATAATGGGATAACTGAAGTTTCATTGTAATTGTGTTTTCAACTTCTACAGCCTTTTTGATTTCTTCTACAGTGTCATATTTGCTGTCCTCTTGGTTAGGAGACATTTGCTTCCAAACCTGTATTATTCTTTTCTTGAACTGGAATTTTAATCCATCAGAATTCTGTGTTATATATAGACATTTAGTTAATTAGTCTTTTCTGAAGCATTCATATAATATTACTTTTCACCAGCATGCCATTACCCTTCCTGTGCTGTGCTATTAGTCACATTAGCATTTCTCTTTTTCATAAGGTTTATTTCTAAATGCTCTGTCAAAATGAAATCAGCTTTAAAAAAAAAAAACCAAACAAACCAAACCAAAACCACAACAGAAAAACACAGATTTAATTATTGTTTTTTTGAATGAGTCCACAAGATATTTTGACTTTGATTAATCAATATATCAGTTTTATGGGTTTATTTGAAGTGTTTCTCAACCAGTCTATAAACTGTGCACAATTTTCAGTCTCCCTTCTACAGCCTGAGCCTAATCTGAATGCATCTACTGGTTTGATCTGTGAGAATTAACATACAGGCACAAAATGCTCTATGGTCTTTCCCTTAAAAGGTTATTAGAAATGAACACATCAAGTAATCACAACTTCTGAAGAAGAAAATTATGTTTATATGTTCCTTCGGCTAAGGAAATCATAAAATTTATCATTTTGGCTACAGTCAACTTGCAAAAATCTGTCACCTGTTGTTGTGACTTACATGCAGCCATACTTGTAACTCTCTCTTTGTGACAGAAAGAGCATTGTCACAGTGTTAATATGTATCTAGGGAACTAAGAATTTGTTTAAAATAAAGCTACAAGAACATGAAAAGCCTACCTGGCAAGGGAAGCATGTTTGCTTTTAGAAACAAAGAAACCCCCAATGTCCTGAGCCCCAGTTGCTGGAAAGAACTGAAGTCAGCAGAGAAAGCTGACAGGGAAAACAAATGACATCTTAAGTGTGCTTTAAAAAAAAATATTTTTTATTCCCTGACTGGTCTTAGTCTCAGACAAAACAAATGAATTTCAAACGACAAATACACTGATATTGGCAGTGCTGATATATTCTTTCCAGCCAAACCACGCTGGTAAGTTAGTTTCTGTGTAAGCTTGGCTACAGGGACTTTTCCCATCCACGGTGGACTCTCCAGAGAGCAGCTTGCTACTACTCGATTTGAAACTAATCAGGTCATTAACGTACTAAAAAGGTGCTAAAACATGAGCATTGCAACCTCTGTGCTCTCTGGGAGTACATAGTTTGGGTACAGCAGAACATTCCTGAATGAATAGACGACAGCAGCACTTGTTAACCATGTGCAAACTGCTGAGACCAGTTATGACACCAGAACAGGCAATGCTGGCCCAACGGGATGCTAGCTAGAGGCAGTTAAGTGTCAGAGCCCTGTCTGAGAATAGACACAATTCCACACCAAGCCACAGCAAGACTGAGCTGTCCTAATCTTACCTGAGGGCAAGGAGTGACAAATTGCTGAGTTAGAGGAGGTTGGGCTGAGATTGGCACTGGATATCTCATTTCTAAGTGAGTTCTTGCAACTTTGGAGTGTTGAGAATTGCTAAGATGGAGTCATCTCCAGCTTTTTCCTCCTCACGTGTGTCCTTTAATCGTTGCATTGACACAAATCTTCAAAATCTTGGCAGCACTAGAGAAGTCAACAGGGGGCAAGCTTTACATGTTCCCTTTTTATGTTTCTGAGCAGTCCAAGATTCAACTAAAGAATCGTTTAATCCCATATTACTTATAAGAGAAGTGCTCTGAGGTACTACTATAAGATATTCCTTTAGGTCAGAAATAATGTATAGTCTCTGTGAGAGCCCATTTTTAGCAAGTAAAAAGATATGAGGATTCAGTGCCTGAGCGAATTTTTAGACAAAAATCTTTTGGGGACCTAACCCTTTCTGGTTAGCTTAAGAACAAAACCAAATGGAACAAAGGACCAAAACCAGTCACAGTTACTACGAATATTTCAAATCTAGATCATATTGTTCAAGCTCAACTTTGATTTGGAATTAAAGTGTCATTCGTCCAGAATTAGTATCAAAAAGTAGAATTCGGATTTAGGTTTTACGTATTTGTTTTTCATGGGATGATTTTGGTATATCTGCATATTTGATACAGTCTGCATCACATTTTTCCTATGCTTGTGCTTGGCCAGAGCTAGTTTAAGCCATCAGGGCAGGTTATCCAGCTCAACAGAAATTATGAGCTACAGCAGCTCCCGCTTGAAGATGTATTGTGCTAAAAGCAGTCTTTACTTCCTTAATATATTGGCTGTAAATTGCAGTACATCATAACCATCAAACCCATCCTTTCAGCAGGGTCTCAATCGCTATGTCAAGGTATGCTGTTTCCTTTAATTACGCAGACTTCCTGGTTTCCCAACAGACCAAAATAAAAACAACAACAAAAAATTGGAGTTGAAATGCTCAAGATGAGGATTACATTTTATCTTTAGTCTCCATCTAGTCTCTCACTGTGCTTCGTTTGAAATTTTTAATATATAGAAGAAATGAAGTTCTAAGCCATTATAAAAGTAGATCCTAATCACCTTGAGATTTGGGCTGGAAGCTGATGACATCTTTTGTATTTCTGTGTCATTATTACCAGGCTTCTTATTTAACAAACAGGTGAGAAATTTTGATGTAGGCTGGTTTGGACAGCTATTCCTTATTAATCATAACCTACACTCCTAACTGCAACTTGTGCCTCTAACTTTAAGTGTGGAGAAAGTTTGTATAAACAAGTACATTTAAAAAATTATGATTTCCCCTCATTTGTGTACCATGCAAGTTCCACAGCAAGGGATGGAGAGCTCAGTGAGCTGTCAGCCATCCTCATTCTGAATTCCGTGAAACGCAGCCGGCAGGCAGGCAGAGGTCTAAGGTTAAGTGTGTGGTGGGCTAAGTGACGAAAGAAAATGTTGTTACATTCTTTCTCTGGGATTTCTTAATTGCATATCCTCTTCCTGCAATATTCATTTCAGTTGTATGCTCTTGAGCAAGTTCTGAATTCCTTGGGTTTTTTTCTAATCATGAGTGATGTTTCCTTCCTACTGCAAATTCATTCAGAGACTATTTTGCAATATTTACTGAGTACATTGTGAAATGTAGAAAATATTCTTCTCTAAGCAGAGAGCAATGCTGTGCCATTCTCTCTTTCAGTCATATCATATAAATGTCACTTCCAAAGTAGATGGTGTCAAAATGGTCTAGAAGTAGTTAATTCCATCTAACAAACAGCACTTGTTTCTGAGTATCTTTGTCAAGCTAGGAAAGAAGGTGTGAATTAGATACGTGGCAAAGTGACAAAACTCAACAGTAAGTGCATCCTGAGATGCTTTACACCATTTGTATCTTCAGTTTTCAAAACGTTCTTTTCTATAAGGGCTTTTATGACGAACTATCAGTATCTTTGCACAATGTCCAGAAAGCAGTATGGCTACACACTTCTTTTACCTCCTCTTCAGCAGAAAGGCATGGGGACTGTCAAGTATTAACAAGGTATTAGGGCTCCTGTTTCTATGCTCCTGGGGTTTTTTTAACATGCATTGTATTCAGGTGGGACAAAGTATCAAGGGGACAGGGACAGTGCTTCAAGAGGGTTTTTTCTGTAGTAGGAAAGTGAAAAAGATGCAGCTTGCTGAGGTCCTGAAGGAATTTATTCCATAGTCCAGGCTCCATTGCCAAAGAAGCAAAAGCGTTCCTCCTGGGATGTTCCTGAATCTTTGGCGTGTCCTGAGACAGAACATAGAGAATCCCAAAAGGAAAGGAATGAGCACTTGAAATCAAATCAAAAGCTGGTAAAAAGATAGATAAAAGACTTTGTTTAATCTTGCAGGAAGTTAGCAAAATAATGTCATTTTGCATAACTTGGAGTTTCCTAAATCCAAGCTTTTTTTTTATTCATGTAGTATCCAAAAACTGCTAAAGATTTGTATTTTGGCATGAGGTCTGTCAGCCAGCTGAAGTTAAAAAAAACATCGCTCTTTGAGACAATTGCATGGTTAGCGTCAGGAGTGGTTAAGGGGAAGAAATGAACACATAGGTTGTCAAAAACCATTTAGGCTGAACTTTGCAAATGTGGTGAGGTATTGAAACCTACTGAACTGAAGGTATTTCAGTGGCAAACTACAGCCGTGAATATTTGATTAAACGGAGACACTGCAAATGTGTAAGAGTCTTGTTTTCATGTTACTTGCGTATTTTCCAGTGCCCACATATGAAATACGTTAACATAATGGTGGTAGCATTTCTTTCTGCATATTCGAAAATATTTCCTCTACTATTAATTATTTTATGTCAGTTGCTCCATGCAGTTGAAATTAATGAACCACTTTCTATCAGTCTACAGAATTCATATAGATGCCTACACATGTATTCTTTCCAATTGTTTCATGGGTAGCTTAACTGAAATAATTCAACCCAAAATCTA
Organism: Steatornis caripensis; assembly: GCA_013398225.1. Lineage (NCBI taxonomy): Eukaryota > Metazoa > Chordata > Aves > Caprimulgiformes > Steatornithidae > Steatornis > Steatornis caripensis. The sequence goes on along the minus strand of VZSC01008481.1, from coordinate 418,185 downwards.
GTACCGCAAATGTGCCAGTGCTTAGTCTCAGTAACTCTTTTAGTTATTACATCATCTCACACTAATGCACCGATCCAGAGGCTTGTAAGTTAAGTAGCTGCTCAGTGTTGTGCTTCATCAATATTTTGTGTATTATATGAAATGTCATAGTGATTATGCAGCCTCAGAGAAGAGGGTCATGCAGCCTTAATGAATTAACGATGAACCAATATGAAAATGGCCACAGCTTGCCATTCATTGGTAACAGCAGAATAGGAAAGAAATTTATTTCTCAGTTAAAGGCACTTGTCTATGGGTTGTGTGTTTCGTTAGACCAAGTTCTTCAGTCTCCCAGACCGAGTTATGTCTGTGCTGACAGGAAGCAGCAAAGTGAGAGTCTTGCTCATTTTTTTGCACATTTCTGCCCTTTTTGATTAAATGGCTTAAAACTCACTGTGATGACAAGTGCTAACTTTCTGTGGTTTTGCGCTGTGTTGTGTCATCCAGAGAAAACTAGAAATAGTTGTGTCCAAAGGAAAAGACAATATGAAGTGACAACTTGTACTGGCCTGCAGGAACTTGATCACATTAACTCTCTAATGGAGAAACTAATGTATGTCACCGTCGTACTGTGTGTAATGAGTTCAGACTGGAGGGAACAGTGTTTCCACTACTTGAATATGCTTTGATTAATTTGCAAAATATTACTGCGGCTTTTATTTTTATCTGTGACAGGTAAAGACCTTTAATTTAGTTATTACAGCTCATTTTTTCATTTCATAGTTTTAAAGGAATTCAGTGAAGTGAAAGATCAAATGATAAATCACTACTATTTAGTTGAAGTGTAAATAAATAACAAAATAATAAGTTACTGGGATCCATGCAATAAGGTATTAAAAAATAATAAAAGGGAACAACTATTTTCCTGTCAAGTTAGTTACCTCATGCTGAATTCATATGCAAAATCATAAACTAACACATACTTTATAGATAGCAAATCTGAGGTGCTTCATAGTATTTAAATAAAGTTTTCTCATCAGTTGCAAACCTTGCATCTGTAACTAGATGTATATTAGATAAAGGACTTTTTTCTTTAAAGAGCAGAGATAGCCTTGTGGATAAGACATTTAGCTGAGACCAGAAACATTTCCTTTTCTACCTGAATTTCTATGTCACTCAGCAATCTCTTAATTTCTTAGTCATTGCAATTGTAAAGTGGAAGCAACAGTTAATCTTTTCCTTTACCTTGCCTGCTTAGATTTTATTACCCTTAGACCTATTAAAAGCCATTCCTTACTTCCGTCAGTGATGTCTACAAGTAATCCTGAGTTTAGTTGCTCGAAATATTTCCGCTCTGTAATAATCATAACACAAGACTATCAATATTTGAAATCTACTCATTGTCAGTGTTCTGTATCTAACAGAGGACTCGTGAGGTAGAAGTGCTGAACTATTCCATTCCTCCTTCTTTCTACTTATGAGGAATTTTCCTTGTGTGGATTTATTAAGCACCCAGCAACACTCTCAATGCTAATGCTTGCATAACCTGTAAAAGATGTTACTACTGAAGTTTCCATGGCACCATAGTGATATTAACTGGTGTATAAATGACTCCAAAAAAACCAGGAATTGAAAATCTATGCAAGAAACAATTTGGATTGAATGACAGTTCATTGAGCGGAAATAACTTACGAAATTAATCTGGAAGGACAGTCCTGGCACCATTAGAAGTTACTCTTCAGGTCACACATAGGGCTCTCTCACCGAAGCACGTTGTGCTTTGTTGCACCATGCACGTGACAACTTAATTCTCCACTAGGAAAGCAAAAAAAGTTTATCCTTAAGCATCCTGCAGGCCTTTCTCGGGACAGTTTGCTTGTCCTCTCCCTGGAAAGGAAATCAGATCTAGAAGCTTAAAGAGTAAAAAAGGTACTCTGTAAAAATTCAAGCTTTTTTTTTTTTTACTATTTTTTTTGTTGTCCGTTTCTTACCACTGAGGGCACTTTTAAGAAATTACTTCAACTGTAAGGACTTAAGTAAGTTTTGCTTTTTATTTCCTAGTTTTGAGCATTTAAACATTATTTATAGTGTATCAAACTCTAAGAAGCAATGACATCAATACGATTTACATTTTTAATACATTTTGCAAGTAGCACTATCATTCAAATAGACACTTTTAATACTCTTTTTCTGCACAGATTTCCTGATCAACATGTGGACTAGAAGTACTGCGACAATTTTTAAAAGGCACTAAATGGAAGAAATTGGTGTCTAGGTTAAAGCCTCAAAGAGAACTACCAAATCCTTTAACTGTGTTTGATCACAAAGAAATAAGCTGCATCTACAAAAATAATTCTTTCAACATTTCTAATTAAGTAGCTTAGGAGAAAATATGCAGCCATTTAGTTTGTGCCACACTTACATAAATGGCTTCCATACTTCAGATCAGCTACAGACTTAGTCACACGAGTCTTCCATTGAATTATTCACAGGAACCCACCAGTCTCATTAGAAAGAAACCTTTGCTGTATAGGTAAGGTTGATTTACGGTTGCTTTAATTCCAAAGCCACAGGGAAGAGGTGAGCTGCTCAAAACGTGGTGGCGTGTGCCACATGTAAGGTTCTTGAAGTTGCATGACAAAATATCAATTTGGTGGGCGAACAAGATAATTACTGTCAATTGAGCATTTGTACAACTGCATACATAATGTCGCTTACTCACTTAAACTAGAGCTTTTGCAGATCTGTTTCTGTTTTTCTGCGCAACTACTTCCTCTGTATAAGAGGCTTGTATGTTATCACAGGGTAATGCTGTTCAGTTCATATAGTTTATCAAATGAGATTGAAGCAATCTATTGATTTTTTTAAATTGATAAATTATTGATTGACAGTTACTGAATTATACCTTCAAGATCAATATTTGTAATACAACAGATAAAAAATCTTGTCTTGAAAAAGTGTACTTCCTTTTGAAATATGCCAGTAATAATAAATGAGAAAATCAGTTGTACTGATGAGGAGAAATTAGAATTACAATTGTATTAAATATACTCTAAAGCTTAGCATCTACGCGCTGTCATTGGTAATTGAGTGCTCAGATACCACTCTCATTTCTTGATGCAACCACGTAATTTGGAATGTTGCATTCACGTAGCCATCCATGCCCTTCTTATATACAAGAAGCAAGTTTACAAAAATTATTTAGACACATTCTTGGACAAAAGTGGAGTGTAACAGGAATGGTATTTTGGTGCGCTTGTTCCTTAAAGGTACTGTTGTTAAAATACATGATACTATGGAGGACAAACAGCGGTAGCCCAATCTGTAGTTACATAAGGCTATTACCAAGAAAATATTTTGATTGAGTGGGACATATAAACTTGCCAAAATACAGACGTGGTACCATAAGAAAAAGTTCAACTTCTGAAGACTAGCATCACTTGATGTAAGTAAAATCACCTGGTATAAGAAAAAGCACTGGGAGCAAATAGATGAAAACAAGCAGTTTATAGCAGTGAAAAGCAGTTGGCACAGCATGCGGAGCAGTTGGATGTATCCTCTTGCAGGACATCATGTTCTAAAGAGGTATTATAAAGGCTAATGGAGACACAAAGTATTGAACAGCATGTACAGAAAGAAATTCCATTAACTTTGTTTTTATTGTTACTAGTCAGTGTGCGTCTATAGAGCTTTGTGGATGTGTAAAGGCAGAATGCCATTTCTGATTCCCATACGGTTCCAATCAGACAGTTGAACAAATGTACTTACAAGTATAGCAGAATTTTTCATCTGAGGTTACTGTGAGAACTGAGCATTTATATTACTCCAAAGATGATGATCATTAACTGTAGTTGTCCAGTGTCTTTGTGTATATCAACACAAAAAGCACTTCGTGCTTCGTGCCCTTGCAAAAACCACTGCTCACATCCATCCCTATGCAGGAAGGCATAACATATGGACCAAAGATCTTTGCAGAAAATTCTTCTTCTGATTATCCTATGGAGGACTTTTTTTGTAGAGTAAGACCTCCTCCACAAAATTTGACACATTTTCCTGTACAGACTTTTAAAATTACATTTTATTTCCAAGCCTTTTAGTATTAGAGCATCACGTATCCCGTTACATAATATTTACAGGTTACAGTAAACACGAATGATTTCCCATCTGTTGTTATTTCTTATCTGTTTCCAGGTCACCTTAAGAACAGAGTATGCTCATAGGATTTATCGAGGCTGTAAGACTTTAGTTCAACCATTTAAATCTTTTATCAAATTGACAATGTTTTTTTCTTATATGGGTGAGGATCACTCACAAAAAAATGATACAAGTCAGCGAAGAATAGTCTGGCCTATAGCGGCCTTCATCTGAGTGCTTTAGAATGATTTATAGACTATTAATTAGTCGACCCTTACAGCATCTCGTGTGGCAAGTCGTACTATTTACCTTAAAACTGCTTTTTAGTACATAACACTTTTTATGCTTAGTTCACACAGTTTGTATTTTTTCATTTCAAGAGAAATAAATCTAACTCTTCAAAGGCTCTTTAGAGATCTAATTGACATTTGTCACTTATGTCCATTTTGGGCCGTGTCTAGTACTATCTCTGAGATTTTACATGAGCATAACCCAGAGCTTTTAAGCAGCCATCAAGGAAAATCTCCCAGAACCATGTAAGTTATAGTTGCCAGGTCTGAGTACTTTATCTTAGAGTTTCTGGCAGGTTTTTTTTTCTGTGCTCAGCTGACTTGAAATAAATGAATGTATAAAATCATGAAGACCAGGCACGTGAAAATGTTTAAATTTTAGTCATCACACTTCAGAATCATCTGGATAGCCCATGGGAAGCAATACAGTGAGGGAAATTTCCCCAGGCCTGCAGATATGTGAAGAGTGAAAGGAGAAATCAGGGACAGCAAGAAAGTGAATTATACATAAAACACTTCTACGTGGATCAAAGAGAGAAGAGGGGAAACGGTGAAAAACAGGGAGAAGAGTTTCACCCTTTGCTTCTTTTCTCTGTGCAGGTGTTCAAGGTTTCCATAGAAACTTCAACATAGTCTGAATTTGGGGGAAAATAATGTTTCTTCCATTTGTGTTTAACTGCCATAAATGCCATACAAAAATTGATGTGTGGTTTCTGTTTTGCATAACAGGCCAGCTACTTCCACAAAAAACATTCACTAAAGCCAATGAATCTATTGAGCCTTGTGGTGAAATTATGAATAAGTTATTTTTATGTGTCACTGGAACAGTTTTGGTCATAAGACAAAGCTAAGTGGTATCAGGTGTTAAAACGGAGCTTGTCTTTCATCTCAGCAGGTGATGCACTTAACATATTGGTTAAAAGAATTTCTTGAAATATATATATCTACAATTTGCACTCTTTGTGCAAGATTATGATACTTTTCTTTAAAGGAACACTCCTCTAATGTATATTTTTTGCACTTTCTGCAATGTTTGACATTGGCTTCTGTTAAAAATAGTGTATATATTATGCTACATTGCTATCTAATGAATAATGTCTAGAAATTGATAAAAATTAATTAAAAATAGGCTATGTGAAATGAGATACATACCAAATGTGGTGTTTGTATTTTTTCTGAGGACAGCTACATATGTCCATAGTTAATTCAGACACTATCAGCCTGAAGAAGCTCTGTTACTTCGACATAATCACTTCTTGATACCATGAAGGTATGAAGCGTTTCTGAATGAAGTTCATAGGTGTGGGTTAATTTTTAAAGTATGTCTTACTTCCATGAAAAAGTTAGAAATTAAAGGTGTTCATTATGGATGAACATTTTGCTCAGTTGTAATTTGCAAAACTGCTCCTGCAGAAAGCACCAAGTTGAACAGTAGCTTCACAATCTCATTTTAGGGAGACTAAACTATGGTAATTTAGTTCTGTGTAATTATGGCAAAATGAGTATTTCAGCCTGCTTTTTGTTGTTGATTTTCTCTCTATTATTGATCTCTTTTTAAAAAATACTCTGTCTATGATAAAAATGATATAGGTGCAATTATTTCTATACACATAATATTGTTCTTTAGGAATAGATTTGTTCTTAAATAGAAATACACACTTTGAAAAATTTGTCTATTGAAAGATAACATATTAGTGGAGAAATACTGAATATATGAAAAGAAAGATTTCTTGAGATTAAGCTTAAAATGCCAATAAATATTCTCATTCTTAACACTTAATATTTACAGGGTATATCCCCTCATTTACTTTGATTCTGATGATTAACTACAAAAATTTCCTTTACCTTTTTAGGATGTCTACTCTTTCTTTCCCACTGTAAGCATTTTTTCTGCTTTTACCTTTTTGCTTCCTTTCTTCATATTTGTTTGTAAACCTGAATGCATGGTTCAGCATATATACCCTTTGATAATATTAATTTTGCAGCTGTTGATACACTAATTCTGCCTTTAATTCTTTTTTATGCCAGTGGAATTACTGCGACGATGGTTTTAACCATCGTTTTAACCATCGTTTTGGACGGTCATCTCCAAAGTCTGTAAAAAGGGTCTCTGACTTCCATGCGTTTTCCATCAAGCTATATTGGTTAGTACCTCATAGTCTCACTGAAACAATTAATGTACAATATTTCATAGCGTATTGTTTCCTGAGTAATATTGGCAGAAAATGGCTGGCTCCAGTGGGCTGGAGGCTTGAATCTAAATTGAGGATGTTGTTTTCATTGAAATTATTTTAATTATACCTTTCATGAGCATTAAAATGAATAAATATAAATTAACATTAAAAAGTAGTGGTTAATTGCACTAAATAAGAAGAGAGATGTCAGATGCTAGTCATACAGCTTACTGCACTACTGGAAAACACTTAACACTGTGGGGATGAGAACAGACAAAGATCAAATAGGGTATCACAGAACATCCGCAAAATTACCTCAGTGAAAACAGTTCTGTCTGATAGAGCACTCCTGACACTCACCAGTCTGATAAGAATATTTGCTTAAGTTGTTCATAGAGGAAACATTTGAAATATTAAAAGAATAACAAATAATAAAAAAGCATAAATTACAATTCATAGAATTTTTACAAGTGTCAACAAGCAAAAATCATCTCAGCCACAGTTGATAAGAAATACATTAACTTAAAAAATGCCTGATATTTGAAACTCTCTCTTAAAAGTCTATACCTATGGTTGACATTGCAGTGTCAATGTCTGGAAATAACCTTTTGAAGATCTGAAATGCACGGTTAAAATATTCTGTTAATAAGCATCCATTTTAAATAGACAGAAATCATACATGCATGCAAGGAGAATTTCTAGGTGATCTATCTCATGTTTTATTAAAGCCCACTTCAGTATGCTTCCCGTTACCTGAGAACTTGACTCCTGTTCAGTCTGTATATTTCTAAAATAAATAGATTAATTTTATCTTAAACTTTGCATCTGTAACTCACCTCATCACAATTAAATATGCTTTTGTTTTTTTCTGATCTTATATCACCATGTACAGAGTAAAAGAACCATAATTTGAGATTCTATCACAAGTTAAAATCTGTAAACAAGTGTATTTGCCTCTTCCTCAGTAGTGAATAAGGTTAACAAACACAATAATCTGGATACATCTTGTGATTAGCAGGACAATCTATTTTTAAGCATTAAAAGTCTACTTCATTAGTCTACTTTTAAGCATCAGAAGTCTATTTTGAAACAGTCTAAGCCTTGAGAAATTTAAAAAGAAAAAAAAAGGGAAGAAATCCTTTTTCATTGGGCTACAGCTAATTCAGACTCTTGAAGTTTCCATAAATATTGTTTCCCTAATAAAGAACTGCTTGATGGGTTCTAAAGTCCTTCAGAGAGTTAGGACCCTTCAGAGTGTTATAGACCTCTGCTAGTGAATTTATTGGCTGGTTTAAATCTAAAAAGTCCAGCTGTTTCCAGTGTTGAATTCTTAACGACTGAAATATTGGATTTATTTAGTCGTGATAAATAGGACAGCATTTGTAGCATTAGAGGAGAATTAATTTACCAATCTATAGTAGTAGGCCTCGATCTCACAATTCAAATTTATGGAGACCATTTATGTGGAAATCAATGCCAGCATTTTACATCATTAAAATGAACAATATGATCCATGGGATGCCAATATAACAGCTCTCCAGGATCTGAAAAATTTACTAAGATAGTTTCAATTTACTCCATTGTTGAAAATCCTTGGAAACCACTTCCAGAAAAGTCCTAGATATTTCTGTTTTATGATGCAGGTACAGGTGTTTGGATTCACAGCCTGGTGCTTCTGTTATTTTGCTTAGTAAATAAACTAGATTTTATACTAATAATAAAAAATAGGCGAAGGTGTTTCAATTATTATCATATTTGTAATAGATGTCACTTGATAGCCTGCTTACTATCTGAAATGATAGGAAATTAATAATATACTTTGAATTTTTCAGTGTAAGAAAATGTTGGTTTGATTGATCATAAAGCTGATTGTTGTGTATTAACTGAAAAAGGTATTTTTATACGTATTCATTACGGCTACAGGATAGTTTGGAGGATGAAATTAGAGAAACTGTTTTTCCAGACAGACATGATTTAAGTGAAGTCCTTGAAGGCAATGAAACACTTTCATTAATTCTATAAGCAGTGGTTTCACTGAGCATTTGTTTTTTTTCAAATCTCTAGATATTGTGAGAGAATTTTTCTCCCTTGGAACTCTGTAAGTGAAATGTGGTCAGCATATCTCCCAGCACATTTTACTGTGAACACAGGAACGAAGTTGAAAAGGCAGAATACATACGTGCACATTTCATATAAAACCGCATGCATACCACTATCAAAACAATGTCTCTTCTAAACAAAGGTCTGAATCTCTCGATGGAATGTCAATTTTCCTATTATACACAGGAAGTTATTTTCTAATTGTTGCCTCCTTCTTTGATGTGCAATAACAATAATGTCTGCAAGCAATTTTTCTGGGGAATACACCATATGTAAGCAGCCGCACTGAAACATAAACATGCACATCTCTTAGAAGCTCTTGAACTAAGTGGCGTATTTTTTAAAATTGCATGGAATTTTAAAGTTATAAGGTAGAAAGATCAGATGTTATTTATTAGCATACTGTAATTCCTGATATTTTTCTTGTGATTTCTTCCTCTATTGATAATAAAGCCACATTTTATATTGAGATTTCTCTTTTCCCTTGCCAACCTCTCTTTTTCCCCCCAAAAATAGAAAATAGTAAGACCTGTTACAATAAAATTAATTCTCAAAGCATCTATTATATGCATTTCTGAAGAATTAAAAAAAAATTGGCATATATTATCCAGGACAAAGAAATCTTGATGCAATTTATGTAGTTTTGTGATTCATTAATTCATCTTTTCCCTTGGAGAAGCAAAAGTAAGTTTCAATTATGCATCAAAGGACTGTATCTATCCAAAAATGCTTTCCTTAGTCTAGTATGTGTTTTATGTCAGTAGATAATGAGTAAGTCAGACACAGGTTTATAGGTGTGCTATTATCTATATAAAACTGGAATAGATCTTGTTGGTGGTTTAAAAATTTCACATAGCTTCTGGAACAAGAAAGTCTGTTTTTCCAAAATAAAATATTGATTTAACTTATGATCACTGATTGTATTATAAATCATTAAGATCTTCTTTCAGTAATATATACAAGTATGCTAGTGTTTGCTCTAGCAAGAGCATTCTGGAGACATTAAATGAAATAACAAAGGAAACTAGAATTGCAGCAGAGATGTTTGCAATCCTTAGAGGCTCAGAAGCTTAAATTCCACGTGCTAGAATTACGTAGACAGAAAATAGTTATTATGAAACTGAAGTTGCAGTTTTGTGACTAATCATACTGTCGATCACAAATTTTGTCATATATGTGTCGGACATTTGACAGCTGTAGAGTTTCATTTTGACCAGCTCAATTTCTGATTAGAAGACTTTTTTAACTGTTAATTTTACAAAATTAACAAAAAGACAAATTTAAAAGTAAAGAAGGCTGTTGCAAAGCACTTTTCTTTATTGGAAGGCTATACGCCAGTCTTCTCGCTGTTAGTGGTTTTGGAAAAAAATACCCAAAAGAGCTGGTTAATATTGAAGAGCCACCACCTCCAAGCTCAAGAACGGTGCATCCCTACAAGTAAGAAGTCAAGTAAAGGAGGCAGGAGGCCTGCATGGGTCAGCAAGTTGCTTCTAGAAAAACTCAAAGGGAAGAAGGAAATGTACAGCATGTGGAAAAAAGGACTATCTGCTTGGGAGGAACACAGGAATGTTGTCAGAATATGCAGGGTTGCAACAAGGAAGGCTAAGGCCCACCTGGAAGGTCAGGGAAAACAGTAAGGGCTTCTACAAGTACATTGGTAGTAAAAGGAAGACCAGGGAAAATGTGGGCCCACTGCTGAACAAGAAGGGTGCCCTGGTGATGGAGGATACAAAGGCGGAATACTAAATGCCTTCTTTGCTTCAGTCTTCAGTGCTAAAGCTGGCCCTCAGGATTCCCAGTCCCCAGAGGTAAGAGAGAAAGCCTGGAGAAATGAAGACTTCCCCTTGGTCAAGGAGGATTGGGCAAGAGACCACTTAGGCAAACTGGA